>SJYT01082120.1:0-18833 GCA_006410635.1 Cephalophus harveyi | reverse complement strand
GAGTGTGCACTGAGGGAGTGCGCACTGGGTAAGGGCAGTGAGAGTGTGCACTGGGAAGAGTTTGGGAGTGTGCACTGAGGGAGTGTGCACCGAGGGAGTGTGCACTGGGGAAGAGTGTGAGAGTGTGCACTGAGAGAGTGCGCACTGGGTAAGAGCAGTGAGAGTGCGCACTGGGTAAGGGCAGTGAGAGTGTGCACTGGGTAAGGGCAGTGAGAGTGTGCACTGGGGAAGAGTGTGAGAGTGTGCACTGAGAGAGTGCACTGTGGAAGAGTGTGAGAGTGTGCACTGAGGGAGTGCGCACTGGGTAAGGGCAGTGAGAGTGTGCACTGTGGAAGAGTGTGAGAGTGTGCACTGAGAGAGTGCACTGGGTAAGGGCAGTGAGAGTGTGCACTGGGGAAGAGTGTGAGACTGTGCACTGAGAGAGTGTGCACTGGGGAAGAGTGTGAGAGTGTGCACTGGGAGAGTGCACACTGGGGAAGGGCAGTGAGAGTGTGCACTGGGTAAGAGTGTGAGACTGTGCGCTGAGAGAGTGTGCACTGGGGAAGAGTGTGAGTGTGTGCACTGAGAGAGTGCGCACTGGGGAAGGGCAGTGAGAGCTGCCTCCAAACACAGCTGGAGTTGCTTCGGACAATAAGCCACAGGCAAAGCCATCCCCAAGTGGGGTTTCTTCTGCACACAACAGCAAATGGTGACCCTGCCTGTACTTTTCTAGGAACTAAATGTTACTGGCTCATTGTTTGAGTTAGGAAGGGGCTCTTGAAGTTAGGAGCCTAGATCACAGTGCATTGTGCAGTTTTCTTAGAGCCAAGAGAAACATGGCCTGAAGAGAACAGTGCCAGGGAAGGGGCTTGGCTTGAGAGAGCAAGTGACCCTGTACAGATGCCAAGTGCCTTGTTGGCATTTTAAGGGTTTATTAGCTCTGCTGGAAACTTTTCCATAATGTTTACTAGCAGTGAAAAAGTATTGTCTTAGTAGAAAGTGATAGCTGGCTCATGAAGATGTTAACCTATGCTTTGAAATCAGTGGAAGCAAAAATGCAGAAGCACATCTTCCTGAAATCTCAAGTCTACCCTTAATCTCTAAGCAAACTCTATGTACAGCATCAGAAGGGGAAAATGAGAAGGCTCTTTCTTCTCATTTCAATTCCAGAGGCCTTTTGTTCAGTATAAATTTAGCTTTTGTTAATTGGTATTAGAGTAAGCACATAAAGTTTGTTAGACTTTTCCATCAAGTCAGGAAGCATTAGAGAATTAAGGTTTGGCCAGTAGGAAGAACTCTAAAGATTATAGGAATAACAGCTGTAGGAAGTAGTCACAACCCCTGGGGCTGAGATAGAGTACACAAGGAAGTAGCCCCCAAGGCTGATGTGCAGACCCTGTTGAAAGAGCATCAGTTCAGTCAGTTCAGTCGTGTCCGACTCTTTGAGACCCCATGGACTGCAGCACACGAGGCCTCCCTGTCCATCAGCAACTCCTGGAGATGAAAGAGCATACAGGGTTGCTAATGGAACCAGGAGAACTGGCTGGCTATGGAACCAGCCCTCAAGAACTTGCAAGAAATTTGCTCTCTAGGGTTCTGTCTATTGAGGAGTGTTTCTTTGGAGATATTTGGCCACAAAACTCCTCAGGAAGGTGCTGGTGGGTTCTGCTGGCTGCTGGGGGCTCCTGGAGCCTTCACTGGAAACACACCAGAGCCAAAACAAAAACTCTCTGCTCCTGCAGTGTCTCTCCACCTCTCCCTACTGGGCCAGCTGGCAAAGGGAAATAGGTAAAGGGACTGAAGAGACCTGAATCATTTCACAGAGCAGGCAAGCAGCATCAAAATTCAGTGACTTACATGAGAGAGAAGTTTGTTTCTTTTGCACATAACAGTCCAGATATGAGTAGACTGGGGCTAATGTGCTGAATGGCTTCAAAGGTTGCTCCAGGTCTGTCACCCCCACTTCCAGCTGTTGGGCACGAGAGAAACCAGGGCATGCAGCTTGGTTTTTGGGAAGATTACCCAAATCAGTTCCGTTCCTGTGTTGTTGACTGAGACATAGTCATGCATGGCCACATCTAGCCATGCTAAAGGGAGGTTGGGAAATGTCTTGGATGGCAGGGCAGCCACGGGTCCAGGTCGAACTTGGGGGTTAGGGTGGGGATCTGTAACTAAAAGTCAGGATGAATGGATACCTAGGGCACCTGATACCCCTCAATGGCGTCTTCGAGGTGACACCATATTTTTGCTACAGATCCTCAGAAATTTTCCTTTTAGTCTCTAAATCTATTTTGAATTTCTTCAAGACTTTAAATTGATATAACTGTAAAATTCAATATGACAGAATTAAAATTGTTTTTTTCTTGTTGTCAGTTAATTCTTTACCTAAAGTATAGGACTTTTCCCCCCTTCTCTTCAGTTTTCTAAAGCTATAAGCCCAAGTATTTATTAACTTTTTATGCACTAAGTCGTAATAAATATCCTTCAGAGTTAAGTTGCTCTGTCCTTTGCATTGTCTTATCCATTTGAAAAGGCACAACTTAAAATGCTTTTGGAATTGGAATTTACAGTTGGCACAGTTCATAGGAAGCAACTAGGTGGTCATGTTTTTCTGTTTTATCTTAAAGGCATAAAGCAGTTGTTTGGACTGAGTTAGTTCCAAAGGGAAAAAAAAAATAGACTGAAGGTAAATAAACATGTTTGCCTGACCTCCTGCACCAAATTTTAAAAGTTATTTTGCAACTAATAAAAATGAAGTTGTACATAGTTAAATTTGATATCATTTTTGACCATAGTATAAACCTTCCATTGATTCATTCAGCAGACACTTATGTAGTGTTTACTGTGTGGCAAGCTCTGGGTATACAGCAGTGAATGAACTGGGCAAGATCCTTGCTCTTCTGGAGCTGTCTTTTCTTCACCAGAAAACCCTGGTCCCACTTAATCCAGCTGGTCACCCAGTCTCAAAAACTCTCACCAATTTTCATATCCTCCAACCATAATAATACTCAAAGACCAACAAAATTGATTCAAGAGTGTCTCTCTTTCACTTGCATTGCTCCGGAATTTACTTCAGTTAAACTTATTTTCTTAACTTCCCATTTCTCATCACCATCCTCTATCTGAGCAATATTTTCTGTTCTGTAGAGACACTTTCTTTCATTCCCCTTGTATCCAAGAGATATGTTCTGTAGAGCTATCTTCTCAACTAATGTGGTGTTGATAGTTGGGATTGGATTGATAGATATCAGAAGCTGTCCAAAACCTCAGCCTGATTTAGAGTTCTTACCTCAGCAATAGTTGGAGTAACACATTTTTTCAGAACTTTACAAAAATGTTGCTTCAAATAGTGATAAACTTATAACCCAGATGATTTTATTTCTTCAAGTCCTAAGGTCAGATTTGATAGTGTGTGTCTAAGAAAGTGGCTCAGCAGGCTTCTTTCACCCTGCTGGGTTCTGTATCCATGAGGTCAGAAAATAATGAGTCATAAAAACCTACATGCATTAGATGGTTTTCCTACAAACTACTGACAGCTGGAGTTGAAAACGGGTTTAAAATTTCCACAGTATTAGTGGGAAAACACAGCTGGGTTAAGATGCCACCTCCATTACTTCCCCAAAGTAAAAGGAAATAACTTCAGGTACTTTTCTTGGAAATATTTCCTATTTTAAAAAATAGCTCCAGATTTTTTATATAGGTAAAAATTGAAGTTCCTTCAGATATTATTTTTATGTAAATAGGGATTTCAGTACTTAGAGAATGTACAAAGGATGGGGGAGATGGAGTTTGAGTAGCTGATGAGGAAAAAAGGGACTGAGAATGGCCAAGGAGTAAATGAACATGTTTGCTTCCCAGAGGACTCTAAGCAGAGACTGAAGAGTTGTCAACATTTGGCAATTTTCAGTTGCCAGAAAAATCTAGATTTCAGCCAAATTAATAAAGACGAGAGGTGGGCTATGAGTTTGATATGATATTTAGTGAGCTTCTCAGAGTGTTCAAAAGTGAGTGAGTCATGGGTAGGGTCCCAGAATGAGATTCATTGTTACAAATGCTTAGGACTTTTTTTACAGTAACTTGTCCGGTTTTAAAAACACAGGGATCTTTCCATCTCATTTTGTTTCCATCTAAGGATTGTTTAAATATTATGATGCTTAGTTAACACAGTATCAGGTACCATTCCACTCTGTGTAGATAATACTTGTCATGCACCAAACTTTTTAAGGCTGGCTTAGGGAGGCCAGTAGCCTGTGTTACGCTGAAGAAACGAAAAACGTTTAAGTAATGACCGAGCGCAACTGTCAACTTAGAAACATAGTATGCAGAACAGGAACAAAAATGGGAGAGAAAGAAAGGAAAAGGGATCAGTGAGTGGCTGTTGTGGGCAAGAGAGATTGGTGGCTAACCAGAGGGAGAAATTGACAGATACTACAAGCCACCTGCCCCTCCTCAGTTATTCAAGGGAGTTCCTGCTTCTCCATTTGAAAACCCTAAGAACAGGCCCTGTTGCTAAGTTTAAGGTTCAGACAGCTGAGTTGGAGCTGTCAGTTTCTCCTAAAAGAGGGTAACGAAAATGCTAGGTGGAAGCATCACTCTTGATTATAAGCAGTGGAAGCCACCTGTTTCTTATTACCTTTAAAAAAAAAAAACTTAACTGAAAGTGACTCACAGCACCAAAAAAGGTGGTAGGTCAAACCTGGACCACAGTAGAAACCAAGAGACCACAGCAATCCGGAAGGGCCGGAAGCCGAGAGATGACAGCTGTCTTCTCAGCAGCAGCAGCTGGGTAGAATGCCGTCTGCTGCTGCACTCCCGCTTGTCCCTGTCTGCTCCAGATTCAAAGTCCGGGGTAAAGCGTCCATTTGGCCAAGCCCAGGCCATCCCAAGCCAACAGCCAGCAGATGGAGAATCGTCCACCTTGACTTTCACAGAGGAAAAGGCATGGCACCAGATCCACACACAGTAATGACTTCTCTGCTATCATGAGGGCTGGGTGCCCTGCTCCCTCCAGAACGGCACGTCCTGTACGCTAGAGTCAGGGAAGGCTGACTGGGAAGGATGCCCGCAGTCCTGGAACAGGCCTGTGGCCCTAAGACGGCTGCTGAGAAGCTAAGAGAACATGACCCGCTTCCTGCTGCTAGACTGAAACGGCAGGAAGGAGGAGGAAAGTGCTTGTTGCAGTTTAGCCCCAGATCGCATCTCGAGAGCAGGCATGGTAGAGGGGCTGGCTGGAGGAACAGCCTGGATGAGTAAAGCCACTGCCCAGAGCTGGAATGTTGGCCTGTGGGCATCTATTGAACAGTCTGTACCAAGGGCTATCATCTGGGAGAGCCACTTCTCCTTAGAGGAGTTAGTTGATTTTTGCTTTTTAAAACATGAACTTTTTTCCTTCCAGAAAGCCATTAACTTTAAAATCATGCTGAAGTCTGAATCTGCATATAGTCTTTCCTTCATTTACTTCTGTTTCTGAGTTCGTAGACACAACTGTTTTTTGTTTGTTTGTTTTGTTTTGGCTGCACTGTGTGGCTTGAGGGGTCTTAGTTCCCTGAGCAGGGAATAAACGTGCATCCTTGGCAATGAAAGGTCAGACCTCTAACCACTGTACTGCCAGGGAAGTCCCCTTAGACACAATCATGACTCAGGTGAATTTGGGAGATAACTCTTAAACCCCTTAAATGAGAAGATAGGAGGCTTTAACATGAAGTTCAGGCTGAGCCATGGATTAAAAGACGTAAAGGTTTTTTTTTTTTTTTATTGATTTGCATTTCTCTGATAATGAGTGATGTTGAGCATCTTTTCATGTGTTTGTTAGCCATCCGTATGTCTTCTCTGGAGAAATGTCTGTTTAGTTCTTTGGCCCATTTTTTGATTGGGTCGTTTATTTTTCTGGAATTGAGCTGCAGGAGTTGCTTGTATATTTTTGAGATTAGTTGTTTGTCAGTTGCTTCATTTGCTATTGTTTTCTCCCATTCAGAAGGCTGTCTTTTTACCTTGCTTATAGTTTCCTTTGTTGTGCAGAAGCTTTTAATTTTAATTAGGTCCCATTTGTTTATTTTTGCTTTTATTTCGAGTATTCTGGGAGGTGGATCATAGAGGATCCTGCTGTGATTTATGTCGGAAAGTGTTTTACCTATGTTCTCCTCTAGGAGTTTTATAGTTTCTGGTCTTACATTTAGATCTTGAATCCATTTTGAGTTTATTTTTGTGTGTGGTGTTAGAAAGTGATCTAGTTTCATTCTTCTACAAGTGGTTGACCAGTTTTCCCAGCACCACTTGTTAAAGAGATTTAAAAGACATAAAGGTTTAAAGGGGATGAAGCTTAGAAGGGGAGTTTTTAACGTTTTTTGTCTTTAGATGTAACTCACATACCATACAATTCATTCATTTAAAGTGTGAAGTTTAATGTTTTTTAGTATATTCACAGAGTTATGCAATCAACACCACACCCAACTTGTGAACAGTTTCATCACTCCAAAGAAACTCTGTACCCATTAGCAGTCACTCCCCATCTCCCCCGACACCCATTTGTACACCCCAAGAAACTACTAACCTGTTTCCTTACATTTGCCTATTCTGAACATTTCACATGAATAGAATCGTACAATATATGCCTTTTGTGCCTGGCTCCTTTTATTGAGCATGTTTTCAAGAGCCATCCATGTATGTAGTAGCATTATTGTTGTTGTTCATTCTCTAAGTCATGCCAGATTCTTTGCAATCCCATGGACTGTGGCAGGCCAGGCTTCCCTGTCCTTCACTATCTCCTGGAGGTTGTTCAAACTCATGTCCATTGAGTCATGATGCCATCCAGCTGTCTTTTTGTCTTCCGCCCCCTTCTCCTCTTGCCCTCAGTGTTTCCAGCATCAGGGTCTTTTCTAATGAGTCAGCTCTTCACATCAGGTGGCCAAAGTATTGGAGATTCAGCTTTAGCATCAGTCCTTCCAGTGAATATTCAGGACTGATTTCCTTGAGGATTGACTGGTTTGATCTCCTTGCTGTCCAAGGGACCCTCAAGAGTCTTCTGCAGCACCACAGTTCAAAAGCATCGGTTCTTTGGTGTTCAGCCTTCTTTATGGTCCAATTCTCACATCCATGTATGACTATTGGAAAAACCATAGCTTTGACTAGACGGACCTTTGTTGGCAAAGTAATGTCACTGCTTTTTAGTACACTGTGTAAATTTGTCATAGCTTTTCTTCCAAGAAGCAAGCGTCTTTTAATTTCATGGCTGCAATCACCATCTGCAGTGATTTTGGAGCCCAAGAAAATAAAATCTGTCACTGCTTCCACTTTTTCCCCATCTATTTGCCATGAAGTGATGGAACCGGATGCCATGATCTTAGTTTTTTTCATGTTGAGTTTCAAACCAGCTTTTTCACTCTCTTCTTTCACCCTTATCAAGAGGCTTTTTAGTTTCTCTTCAGTTTCTGCCATATTCTAAATACATGTCCTTATCAGATCTATGATTTTCAAATATTTCCTCCACTCTACAGATTTTCTTTTAACTTTCTTGATGGTATCCATTGAGAACCAAAAAGTTTGTTTGAAAACCAAAATTTCAATGAGGCCAAATTTATCTATTTTTTTTTTGTGTGTGTGTGTGTGCTTTGAGTGTCATAAGCAAGAAAGCTTTGCTTAACCCAGGGTCATGAAGATTTACTCCTACACAAAGAGTGTTATTATTTTAGCCCTTATATTTAGGTCTGTGCTTCCATTTTGAGTTAATTTTTGTGTATTCTGTGAAGAAGAGATTCTTAACTCTTTTGAAGCAGCAATAATTGATATTTGGTGGCAGTACATGGAGAAATAGTAAATAATGTAGTTTTTCCTCAGTTTGAGCTACATTTTCCAGGGGATCATTTGCAACTCTGAGTTCTTTCTCTCTCCCTTTATATGTTTGGTTTTTTTTTTTTTTTTGGTTGTTGGGTATTAAAGTTACTAGGTTTCAACAAATCTCATTTTATTACTTGCATATTATTTAGCATGGCAGCTCCTGTATAACCATTGAAAGCTATTTTTTAGTTATGTTTCACACTGGACAATTAGAAAAGGAAATGGCAACCCACTCCAGTGTTCTTGCCTGGAGAATCCCAGGGATGGGGGAGCCTGGTGGGCTACCATCTCTGGGGTCGCACAGAGTCGGACATGACTGAAGCGACTTAGCAGCAGCAGCACACTGGACAAAATAATCTGTACTGCCTGGAGATGCATTTTAGGAGTGAGCAAACTATTTTGTATAAAGATTGTTACAATAATACCAAAGCAAACTCACTGCCACTGCTATTTGTTTCCTGAGTCATAGTTTATTAAATTTGGAGCCAATAATGTAATGAACATGCTGAGGCAAACTTTTAGGAAGAAATAGATTTGCCTTTGCAGGAGTACCTCATTCTGATGCAGTGAAGGACACAGGCCTGGAACAAGGTTTGTCTTTGATGAGAGAGACTCCTGTTGCCTGCGCTCATTTCTAAGATCTGTAGGAAGTTTGAACTTTAGTTGCAGTCTGACTCAAAGACTTGTGCCTGCTCTTGTTCTGAGCTGTATCTGACTGTGCACGTCATCATAGGTTCCCTCTCTTGATTCCGTCTTTGGTCAGGTATGTCAGATGGCCCAGGCAACCAGTGCGTCCAGTTCCCTGAATCATCAGTTCACTTATGGAAGTGTGTTAATTCTTTCCTCCTAACAACTCTTTCATCAGTTTACACTGTCTCTTCCTGAGCCCGATCCAGGTCAGTTCACAGTTCTAAGCTCCCTAAAGTCCAGGATCATCCCTTTCCTTTCTGTAGCCCCCAATACTGATGTAAAGTATTGAATAAATCTTCCTTGATGATCTTTATTCCACCATATTTGCACAGTTTTGTGACTGTATTAATGGTGCTTATTCTCCTACAGGGTAGAAGTTATAGTAAAATGATTAATACATGAAAAAGAAAGCAGCCCTTCTCTCTCTCCACACACGCCTTGCAGGTGTGTGACTGGGTTCCTGCTACTTTGAATGTGCATGTCTCTGAGCAGTGGATGAGAAATGAAATAAAATAGGGAGTATCTCACCAGCGTTAGTTGTTTGGTTTTGGTATGGATTTTTCTGAAGGATATTGGAGTCCACACTCTGGAATTCCTCTTATCTGAAATCAGAAATCTGTAATGTCAGTACTCCACTCTCAACCTCACCTCTGACAGAGTCTTGACACTCTTTCGGGTGCTTAGTCTCCTTCCCACCAGACTTGTTCTTTGACCTCCAGCTGCTTGAATTTTCTGTTTTTCCCCTCGTTCTGACTTCTTTCTTGGCCTCTCTTTATTCTCTGCCCACTTTGGATCTCGTGTAATCTTGTGAACAGCATTGTTATCAGCATGTTCAGCTCCCTGATGCCACTGCTCTTTGCACCTTCCCATTTCTATCTGTATCTGCTACCTCAAACTCGGAATTGCTCTCCAGTCTTCCAGTGTCCTGAAATGTTCATTGTTTAACACTGCCAGAGAGCAGCCATGTGTGTGCCTGGCTGGGGATGGGAGGAGAGCGGGCTCGGGGGGCTGAAACCCAGCTCTCATGTGCTGGGTAGAAGGGCTGAGTCTGCCCAGAGGGGACACCATCCTCTAGTTAGCACAAAGACACCACGTGGGCTCACAGAGAACCTAGGTGCCCAAGCAGCCTTTCTAAAATATCTGATCATTTTATTCTTCTGCATAATCCTCTTCACTGGTTCCATTAGCTAAAGCCCCAAGCTCCTTAGCATGGATTGCAGATCCTCTGTGACCAAGTCTGAGCTGTCTCACCAGGCTTTTGATGACAGTCACTGTTTGGTTAATTACCCAAACTGGGACACTCCTGAAAGGAAGGGGCACTGTTAGTAATTATGGCAGGACAACAAGCTGAGGCTTTGGGCACCTGTGTGTGACCAAACATTCCACACCTTGGATTCTTACAGTGTGGCTGAACCACACTGCTGGTGGTGTTCCGTGGGCACTGGGTTATTTATCAGTCAAGAGATTTTGATAAAGTTATTTTGACTACCCTGTAGTGAATCTGAGGACATTTTTACTTCTTTCTCTGATTAACTATTGAATGATGAGGTCAAAACATCCTCAAGAGCAAAATGTCAAGATTAAAACTGTCATAGCACAAATGAGTGTCAGACACGACTGAGCGATTTCACTTTCACTTTTCACTTTCATGCATTGGAGAAGGAAATGGCAACCCACTCCAGTGTGATTGCCTTGAGAATCCCAGGGATGGGGGAGCCTGGTGGGCTGCCATCTATGGGGTCGCACAGAGTTGGACACGACTGAAGCGACTTAGCAGCAGCAGCAGCACAAATGATGAGACTGGAGCATCTATATGTTCTATGTTTCTGGTTACTTGATCAGTGTGCTTTCTTTCCTTAGAACTTCTATTTCCTCTTTCCCATTTTCCACCCTTTCTCTGGCTTATTTCCATTTATTGTTCAAGGCTTCCCTGGTGGCTCAGAGGGTATAGTGTCTGCCTGCAATGCAGGAGACCCAGGTTCGATCCCTGGGTCAGGAGAAGGAAACCGTAACCCACTCCAATATTTTTGCCTGGAGAATCCCATGGACAGAGGATCCTGGTAGGCTACAGTCCACGGGTTTGCAAAGAGTCAGACACGACTGAGCAACTTCCCTTCACTTCACTGTTCAAGACATCTCAAGGGTCACCTGTCCCAGTGATCTTTCCCTGACATGTCCTGGCTGGGCTTAGTGCTGATTGTTGTGCTCCACGGCACCTGCTGTGTGTGCATGTGCTTAGTCACTCAGCCGTGTCCGACTCTTTGAGACTCTGTGGACTGTAGCCCACCAGGCTCCTCTGTCCATGAGGATTCTCCAAGCAAGAATGCTGGAGTGGGTTGCCATGCCCTCCTTCAGAGGATCTTTCCGACCCAGGGATTGAACCTAGGTCTCCTGCATTGCAGGTGGATTCTTTACCATCTGAGCCACCAGGGAAGTCCACAGCACTCTGTTTTATTGTACCACAAACCTGTTTTATTGCACCTAAAAAAAAAAGTGTGTCAGTCATTGAGGCCTGCCCTGCCCACAGAATATATAAGGTCCTTAGGGGAAGAACACTGGATTTTTAATCTTTGCATCCTCAGTGCCTAGCACAGGGCTTGACAAATAATAGATCTCTGTAAATATTTGTTGACATGGAGTAATTTGAATTTTTCATTGTAATACAAAGCTAAATATACTTGTCCTTTATCTTCTAGAGAAATTCTTAGGATACCTACTTGGAGATTTTATGAGGTTGGCCTTTGGCATATTGAAGTTGTAGAGATTATTGTTAAACTAATTTTCATATGATAGAAATATATAAGAGGAAGATACATTCTCATAATGTATGTTGTGCCGAGTATGAACAGTGGTGTGTTAAACTTCAGTTTGCCATACCATGACCAAAACTGTTCTGAGAGTTTCTGCACAATGATACCTGTTTAATATAAGGAAGAGCCATGGCGTCCATTAAGTAACAGTACTTCGTTCTTACCCTCTGTTCAGAACTCTCTAGCTTAGGTATTTTGAGTAAAGGTGTCAGTGTTGTCTCAGTTTTAAGTATTTGTTTTATAAGTCTAATATATTTTTGTTTCATCTTTTTAGAATGTTTCAGACATTTAAAGAATGGTTTTGGTTGGAAAGATTCTGGCTTCCTCCGACAATAAAATGGTCAGATCTTGAAGATCACGATGGACTCATCTTTGTGAAGCCCTCTCATTTATATATGACCATTCCATATGCTTTTGTCTTGATAATTATCAGACATTTTTTTCAAAAGTAAGTAATGTTTGTGTGTCTTTCCTCTCCATCCCCCTTTGCCTCACCTCTAGAATAAAGAATTTTGGTAAGATCCTTAAAGAATCTTAAGATCATTAACGAATCTTAATCTGTTGCTCACAGGTCACCACTAATAGGCACTCATGAAATCAGATTCACACTAAATGTTGTCTAGAAACTGAACAAATAAAAATCAGAAATTCTGTCTCCACAAGTACATTAGTTTCACAGTGAAGAAAATTGAGATTGAGAAAGGTTAAGGATCACAGAGCTTATTAGTGTCAATGATGGTACAAGAACTTAGCTCATCTTCCACGTACCATGTTGTCTGACAGTAGACATGTGTGCCCATGTCCTTTGTCAGCAGTATTAGGAGAGTATAACTAGCAGATGCATTATCATTTTAGGATGGCTATAAAAATAGCATAAATGGCTCGTTAAAGACCAAACAATATTGTTTTATAGCATAGTTTAAAGGTTTATTGAAAATTTTAATAGCGAGCCTTCATTCCAAAGGATAAGGAAGTCAAAGAAAAAATATCAATTTGCTTTCTCAGAAAAAGTGACCTTTTCTTTTTCTTAATTTACTTAAAATAAACATTACATCCAACCTTTTTATTAAAACTGTACTAGTGTCATGGTAACTGAAGATAAATGTTCATCTATAATTTTGGTAGTTGTCTCTATTTCAAAAAACTGTTATTAGCACATTAATTTTTTTTGGAGCAAAAAGAATATTCAAATGTCAAGAGTTGGATAAACTTAAAACAGGATCCCCAATAGCTGAGTTGGTAAAGAATCTGCCTGCAGTGCAGGAGACCCTGGTTCTCTTGGATTCAGGAAATTCGATTCCTGGGTCAGGAAAATTCACTGGAGAAGGGATAGGCTACCCACTCCAGTATTCTTGGGCTTCCCTTCTGGCTCAGCTGGTAAAAAATCCATCTGCAGTGTGGGAGACCTAGGTTCGATCTCTGGGTTGGGAAGATCCCCTGGAGAAGGGAAAGGCTGTCCACTCCAGTATTCTGGCCTGGAGAATTTCATGGACTGCATAGTCCATGAGTTCGCAAAGAGTCGGATTCGACTGAGTGACTTGCACTTTCACTTCACTTTCACTTTCGTTCAAGACAAAATCTGATAAAGATCATTTTGTCCAAGGCTAACTGTGGTGCAGATCGTACGTTTATAACCATTTGCAGCATTCTCATCCTAAGGTTTTGACCAACTCTGTTTCGTGGATTATCCAAGAGGTTTCTGTACAAATAACAACTTTACTTTGGCCAGAAATGTGCTATTGATCGGGGGAGGAAAAGAAAGCTGCTTGATACCACTAAACTCTAGCTGAGAATGTTTGACAGTGTTTTCCTTTTTGACAGTTAACTCCGCTTTTACTCACATGTTTGGATTCGTCAAAGAATGCCTAAATTAGAGTTGTGCTGCTGCACTTATAAATTAGCAAATTACTCTGCTGTCCTGAAATATTTGCTTTTCTTGAGTAGTGTCTGATGAGCTTTGAACTTGACATCCAGGTTGTACACTTGGAGATTTCCTACTTTGATGTGGACAGTTCCATTTTCAACATTTGATCAGACAGTGAACTAGAAAAGTGTTTTGCTTGCCAAAGCAGCATAGCTAAGGAAGACCAACTTGCTATGTTCTGGTCTTGGCCTCTCCAGCAGTTATCAGGAAGGAATCAAATCTTCTTTTAATCCTTAAGGCCATTCTTACTTCTTCTCAAGGGGTTAAATGTAGTCTTTCCTACCTCCTTATAACTTTAACACGCAGTAACTCACCTAGTTGTTTCCATCCCATGACACTACAGAAAACTGTGTTGCTCCACTAATCTCATATCTATTTTTTTCATATCTCTTTTAACGCAAAAGAAGGAAGGAAAATTTAACATGAGAACAAGATCATGCTTTTTGAAGTAGAAATTTATATTTTTTCAGGGCTTTTATGTAATTTGCATTAGATTAAACTGCTTAGATTGTAAGGAAGTTACAATATTACTTACAATATTACAATATTACTTACACCTTGCATTTGAATAGAAGCTTATAGTTTAAGAGATATATAAAACCATAATTGGTATGATCTCAGTCAAGAAAATGAGAGCTAAGTGAGCTGGCCAAGGTCACATGGTTAGTAGGTAAAGAGTAGACCTGAAACTTGAGCCCACATGCTGTGATACCAGATTCAGGGTTGCTGAGTTTTTATTTCCCCCTGAACCAGAACTTCTAGGGCTTTCACAGTGTAATACTCCTGATGGCAAAAGAGAGTAAATTGATACCCTTTGGGAATATAGAAGATATGGCTTAAGGGGATGATAGCAAGTGTAAACTTTCCTATCAAAACTTCATGTAAACTTGACACCATGTTTCAGCATATCCTGTGATATCACAAGAAAGCTTCTTTCTTTTGTCCTGCATTCAGTTCAGTTCAGTTCAGTTCAGTCGCTCAGTCGTGTCCGACTCTTTGCGACCCTATGAATCGCAGCACGCCAGGTCTCCCTGTCCATCACCATCTCCCGGAGTTCACTCAGACTCACGTCCATCGAGTCAGTGATGCCATCCAGCCATCTCATCCTCTGTCATCCCCTTCTCCTCCTGCCACCAATCCCTCCCAGCATCAGAGTCTTTTCCAATGAGTCAACTCTTCGCATGAGGTGGCCAAAGTATTGGAGTTTCAGCTTTAGCATCATTCCTTCCAAAGAAATCCCAGGGCTGATCTCCTTCAGAATGGACTGGTTGGATCTCCTTGCAGTCCAAGGGACTCTCAAGAGTCTTCTCCAACACCACAGTTCAAAGGATCAATTCTTCGGTGCTCAGCCTTCTTCACAGTCCAACTCTCACATCCATACATGACCACTGGAAAAACCATAGCCTTGACTAGACGGACCTTAGTCGGCAAAGTAATGTCTCTGCTTTTGAATATACTATCTAGGTTGGACATAACTTTTCTTCCAAGGAGTAAGCATCTTCTAATTTCATGGCTGCAGTCACCATTATGTTTGTGTTATACCTCCTCATTCTAGGAAGTGACCTGGAGTTTTGATTTGTCTGGCTCATTTTTATCCTAGCTAGGAGCCATTCAAAATGAGAAAGGGCCCTTCCCAGAAAGGAGTACAGAGACAGACAGATGAAGAACAAATAAGTAGCTCATTTGAAAGTTACTGACATTTGTTTTGTATTTAGAATTTCGTTTACTTACAAGTTTTAATTTGTGCCTTATGTTTTGATATTTTGGGGGAAGGGGTCTAAAATAGCAGTTACTAACTAGTACCTCCAGATTCTTCTATATATTCTTCTTTGTGTCTTAAGTATGGTGTAGAGGGGATCTAAGCTACTCAAATTTAAGCACTTGTGGAATAAGCACATTATCTCAGTGTAAATTATGGCCCTGGAAGAGTCCAAGGCAAAGGTAAGGGTGGTAAAATCAGAAGGTAAGCTTTTTTTCTTTTACTTTTATAATTTTGTTTATTTATTTTGTCTGTGCTGGGTCTTCATTGCTTTGAGGGCTTTTCTCTAGTTGTGGTAAGCAGGGGCTACTCTCTAGTTGCAGTGCACAGCAGTGGCTTGGACTCTAGGGAACTCAGGCCTCAGTAGTTGCAGCACACATGGGTTCAGTAGTTGTGACTTGTGGGCTCTAGAGCACAGGTTCAATAGTCATGGTAAATGGTCTTAGTTGTTCCATGACATACTGGATCTTCCAGGATCAGGGATTGAACTTGTGTTTCCTGCAGTGGTAGGCAGGTTCTTTACCATTGAGCCACCAGGGAAGCCCTTTTCTTTTAATTTTAATGATACAATGAATAGATTTCTGGCCTCTGCCATTTCCACTGAGCAACATGAGGACATTAAGGGTTCTTTAAAGAAGGGTAGGTGTAGCAGTTTACAGGATTTGAAAAAGGATTGTTACTATCTTCAGTTGAAAGTCTCAAAATATATATGTTGGACTTAAATGTTATCTGAGACTTGCATTGCTTCAGATCTGTGTTCTTTCATATAAAACCCTCTGATTAAACTCTGATCATAGAGCCTTTCAATTCTTAGGAACTGGGAATCAATCTTAATGGCAGTAGGCTGTTGTTTCTGTCTAGGAGAAGTATTTAAACTTTACATGTTTAATAAATGCCTAGGCTTGCCTTCTTTTTTATTCCATAAAAGAATATTGAAAAAAAAAGTATGTGTGGGGTAGTGCTCTGGGATTGCTAGGCTTTTGGCTCACAGGTAACTGTTGTGGTGCTAAATGAAGAGGTATCTGAATGAGGCCATCTGAGGGCTCAGTTGTGCAGTAGTAGCAAACCTGTGACTCATGCCTCTAACTTTGAACCATTTAACATGGGAATAGAAGTTCACATTCTCTTTTCTTCCTGTTAGATTTTTCCCTTCTATTCCCTATCAATAAAATGAAAGTTCAGTCTAGTTCATGTCTAAGGTCCTTATAGAGCTAAGACCTGTCATTTCCTTCCTTTTTTAAGTTCAGTTTATCAAATATTTATTGTGTTTCTTTATTCTCTCCTTTTTTAAAATAAGTTTTTAATTAAGTACCTAGTCATATTTACGTATACTTACATAAGTATAAGTGAATACATAAGTAAAAGGTTAACTGATTGTCTAGATTCTTTTGAAAAGAAATATAATGCTAGAGTAGCAAACTGTACTTATATATGTCCTCTGTTTTACTGAAAATGATATTTCTGTTCTTGAAGACTGGACATGTTAATAAACAGGACTATTATTTCTCTTTCTCCTTTAAATTAATGCTTTGACTGTAGATGTTTTCCTCATATCAGCAAGTATGTTATAGATATGTATTTTTATCCATTGTGTATGCTTATCTGTCACATGACCCTCTAGAGGAAAATGTTATACTTTATTTGGCTTTGAAATGTATAGGCCATTTCCAGGAGAACTTAGGCCATCTGGAAGTTAGATTGGCTTATACACATTTTATCCTGGCTTCTTTGGTGGCTCAGATGGTAAATAATCTGCCTGCAATGTGGGAGACCCAGGTTCGGTCCCTGGGTTGGGGAGATCCCCTAGAGAAGGGAATGGCAACCCACTCCAGTATGCTTGCCTGAAGAATCCCATGGACAAAGAAGCCTGGCCAGTTACTGTCTGCTGCTGCTGCTAAGTCGCTTCAGTCGTGTCCGACTCTGTGCGACCCCATAAACGGCAGCCCACCAGACTCCACTATCCCGGGGATTCTCCAGGCAAGAACACTGGAGTGGGTTGCCATTTCCTTCTCCAATGCATGAAAGTGAAAAGTGAAAGTGAAGTCGCTCAGTCGTGTCCGACTCTTTGCGACCCCATGGACTGCAGCCTACCAGGCTCCTCCGTCCATGGGATTTTCCAGGTAAGATTACTGGAGTGGGGTGCCATCTACTGGGTTGCAAAGTGTTGGACATGACTGCGCAGCTAACACTAAGGCTAACTATTTTAGTAAAATTTATTTTTTTTATTTTTGGCCATACCATGCAGCATGTGGGATCTTAGTTCCCCGATCAGGGACCAAACCTATGCCCCCTGCATTGGGAACTTGGAGTCTTAACCATTGGACTGCCAGGGAAATCCCTAGGAAAATTTTTATTCAATTCCATGGTTATAAAACTGAATTTAAGGGCTAAATGATCATTCATAACTAAATTTGCAGCATTTAATTACATAGAGAAACTTCTGAGTACTAGAATAGCCTGACCTATCAGACAATGGAGCCTTTGTTAGAACTAAGGGAAAAATAGGGACATGTGATTTTTAATCAGCTTTACTGAGGTATGATTTGCATATAAGAAAGTTCATCCGAAATTTGATGCATTTTGACAAATGCATGTAACTATCACCACAATTATGATGTAGAAGATTTCAATTGGCTGAAAACATCCCTCTACACTGTGTAGTTAATTCTCCTCTA
Source organism: Cephalophus harveyi (assembly GCA_006410635.1). NCBI lineage: Eukaryota > Metazoa > Chordata > Mammalia > Artiodactyla > Bovidae > Cephalophus > Cephalophus harveyi. Next base: position 1,163 of record SJYT01082120.1, on the reverse strand, counting down.
CCTACTGCCTCCTTGCAATCACTAAAATGCTTTGTCAGTATAATTTTCCTTTTTCTAGGATTTTCTATAGATGGAATCATATAGATTATAGTCTTTTGTGTCTGATTTCTTTCACTTAGCATAATGCTTTTGAGGGTTTTTTTTTTTTCATGTCATTATATGTATCAGTGATTCTTTGTCGTTGCTGAGTAGTCTTTCAACATATTGCTATACTGAAATTTATTATCCTTTAACTAGTATGGAAATTTGGATTGTTTATAGCTTTGGCCTATTTCGAATAAAGCTTCTGTGAACATTTGAGTAGAAGAATTTGTTTAGGTATATGCTTTTATTTCTCCTGGTAAATAGCTAAAGTGTTCTTCAGAAGGCATTGTTAATGCAAGTATAAATCTGTACAATAGATTATTTGGCAATAAAAATGAATGAACTTCAAATGCATCCAGATACATTGATGGATCTCAAAAACATTACTCAATGAAAGAAGCCAGGCACAAGCAACCACAAATTATATGATTCTATTACATTAAATATCCAGAAAGGCAGTTATAAAGACAGAAAGTAGAGTAGTGATTGCCTGTGACAGGATTGACAGAGAGCAGGGATTAAAGTAAATATATATGAGGTATGATATTGGAATTATGAAAATGTTCTAAAGCTGATTCATGGTAATAATTGTACAACTTGATAAATTTACTAAAAAAAAAATCACTGAATAGTATACTTGATATGATGAATTATATGTAAAAATGCATTAATAGTTATTTTTAAAAGATGTCAATAAAATGGAGCGGTAAGTCAGTTTAGAAAATCTATACAAGACATTTTGTATATATCTGATGAGGAACTTAAAGTCAGAATGTGTAAAGAACTCATAACTCAATAGCAGACAAAAAGACTTGATTTTTTTTAAATGGGCGAAAGTTGGAGCAGCAATCTCACCAGAGGAGATATTAATAGCAAGTAAACACATAAAAGATGTTCAATATCATTAATCATTACCAAAACGCAAAGTAAAACCACTATGCACTGGAAGTTAACAAAAATGTCAGAGTACGAAGATCATGGCATCTGGTCCCATCACTTCATGGGAAATAGATGGGGAAACAGTGGAAACAGTGCCAGACTTTATTTTTTTAGGCTCCAAAATCACTGCTGATGGTGAC
>SJYT01082117.1:51910-84794 GCA_006410635.1 Cephalophus harveyi | reverse complement strand
GGAGAAGGGGACAACAGAGGACAAGATGGTTGGATGGCATCACTGACTCAATGGACATGAGTTTGAGTACACCCCGGGAGTTGGTGATGGATAGGGAGGCCTGGTTTGCTGTTGTCCATGGGATTACGAAGAGTAGGACACGGCTGATCGACCGAACTGAACTGAAATTTCCCCATAAGAGGTAAGCAAACAAGATAAGTGGGACAGGAAGATGGTCACTGACTCTGCTATCCAGCTCTGGGAAGCCCTGGATGGGAAGCAGAGGTGGTGAAGTAGAAGGTTCGGCAGCTAGTAAGTGGAAGAGCTGGGATTTAAATGTGGGCTATGCAACTGAAGTTTGTTTATTTTTGCAAATTTTGCTCTACCATGCCTTTGCCCAAGAACACAAATCCTTTTCTACTTTGAATTGATCTGTTTAAAAGTTGCAATCTGGAAAGATAATCATAATTTTCTGTTAATGGTGATTTAAAACCAGGTGAAAATTCTGGGCACATTGTCAGAACTCAGTAAATGTGAGTAATATTTTCTTCACTGGAAATCCATTTCAGCTGTTTAAATATGTTGCCATAGACATATATTTAGTAACTGTTTTCAATGATGAAGGCACAGGGCCCAACACTGAGTAGTTTAAAACAGTACTTTTGGAGGAAAAAGATGAGGGAATATATGAGGAGAGTGTAAGAGAAAAAAATTTTCATGTTCTTTTCTATGAAGATATTAGATGACATTTAAGATACAAAATAAGGAAAAATTAGTAAAACATAAAAATATGTAGGCAAATATCAGAAAATAAAATTTTAAAAACAAAAAAGTGGAAATTTAGTACTTCAGGTCAATTGCATAAATTGAAAAATATTAATAAAAAGTGTAGGCTGCCGTCTCTGGGGTCGCACAGAGTCGGACCTGTCTCTTATACACATCTGTTTCATAAATGTGTTTATTAAGAAATAATGTTTTAATCTTATTTGTTTAAAAACCTTTTAAAGAAAATGTGATTTCATAAAAATATTCTATTTACCTTGAAGAAGACAATGTTTTAATCTAGGAAGTAACTAAAATATGTTTATGCTATAAATTTTCCTTAAGGAAATTTCTTAGAAAAAAATAAAATGTTTAATTTCTCCTTACATCTGATTTGTGAATAGCTAGATGTAATACAATGATGCAATATTATTATTCAAATCCTAAATTGTCTGAACTGAACCATATGTCTGAGATCTGAAATATACCGGATTGTAGCTCTGATAAATAACTGTTCGTTGAGGGGACTAAATATACTGTTGGAGACATTTTCATTAAAACGTTGATTTATTTGCCTTAATTCCAGAGGAAATATGCTCAGTTCACTACTGCCCTCTGCTGCATAGAAGGGCCAGGGAAAAAGAACTATCACAGAAAACACAGTATCTGAACTGGATAACCTACACCAGCCATTCTTTCCTGTGAAATATGCTGACCAATACTCACCGCAAAATGAGCCCTTGGATTAGATTCCTAGTAGTTCCTATCTAGAACTACTTAAAGAGAGATGATAATTTTAAAAAATTTAGACAAGATCTTCACAAAGCAGCTACTATTTCAGAGGCAAGGTCTAGAAGAAATTTATCTCATTATAATAGGTCAGTATAGTTTGTCTTAGATGGTTAGTGTCTTACTGGGGGAAGAAGTTTTAGAGAAAACATCTTCAAATGCTCAGTCAATGATAATTGTATTGTTGAAAAAAAAAAGTAAATCAATTTTGTTTTTAGAGGCTATGAAGTTCTTTTTGTTATATATAGAAAGCTTCTATTTATGAGAGGGTAAAACTATGCCCTTCTTATTAACAGGTGGTTTATTATAATAGAAGCAAATCTTAAACCTCCTTCCCCCAAAGATAAAAACATTTATTCACAAACAAGAAGTCACTCAGTTTAGTCATGCAAGCTGGGAGAACCCCTGTTCTGTTCTTATATACTCACACAAGAAAATTGAAACACTAGTCTTTCTGCAGAACTATCCAGTCTTCTAGTTAGTTCACAAAACAATTTATCTGTTAAATGAGGGGGGTCAGTGCTAATGCAGGGAAAATCACAATCAGACATTAAAGACAAGATAACATACTCTCAAAAAAGACACAAGTATCTTTTAAATTGTCAGGATAATATTAAAGCTTAATAAAAGTAAAAATGACCCCTGAATATCATCACCTGATTCATTTCCAATTCTTGTGGATATGACTGCTTAGTCGTGTCCAACTCTTTTGTGATCCCGTGGATTGTAGCTCACCAGGTTCCTCTGTCCATGGGATTTTCCAGGCAAGAATACTAAAGTGGGTTGCCATATCCTCTTCCAGAGAATCTTCCCAATGCAGGGTTCGAACTCACATCTGTGTCTCCTGAATTGACAGGAGAATTCTTTACCATTGAGCCACCTGGGAAGCCCTTCCGGTTCTCATGTATACCCAAAATGTGCTTTGCAACATCTATATTATACTCCTCAATACTGTTTTGGTCATGCTCTATTGGAGAAGACTCTTGAGAGTCCCTTGGACTGCAAGGAGATCCAACCAGTCCATTCTGAAGGAGATCAACCCTGGGATTTCTTTGGAAGGAATGATGCTAAAGCTGAAACTCCAGTACTTTGGCCACCTCATGCGAAGAGTTGACTCATTGGAAAAGACTCTGATGCTGGGAGGGATTGGGGGCAGGAGGAGAAGGGGATGACCGAGGATGAGATGGCTGGATGGCATCACTGACTCGATGGATGTGAGTCTGAGTGAACTCCGAGAGATGGTGATGAGCAGGGAGGCCTGGCGTGCTGCGATTCATGGGGTCGCAAAGAGTCGGACACGACTGAGCGACTGAACTGAACTGAACTAATACAGAATGGTTTTGTATTAGCTTGTATTCCCACACTGATTGGGACTATTCTGTTATCCTTGGGTCTCTGTGAGAAAGAGTTAGTTTTAATCTGCTTTCAATAGAAAGATCTATCTACCTTCTGTGTCAGATAAGACAAATTCTTCTGTGACAGTAATAGGGGATTGGACAAATTGGAGCTTTGGGATCACCATTCCACACACCCTGGATTCTTGCATTTTCTTCCTGCAAGGTGATTGTCCAAAGTGGGTGAGATTTTAGAATTTATTATTGTTTTGTCTCTTCTTTCTAATAATTATTTTGTATTTGACAAATATTACTTTAAACTTGTTCTCACAACAACATTTCATCAACGCTGAGACTGTGAAGGAGCTTCTAAAATCTAGAGCGACTAACATTTATTTCTTCCAAAAAAAAAAAAAAAATTGACAATTAGCAAGTGGTTGAACTGATCAGTTCTCAAACGCTACCAAGGATAATGAATTAACCAACATATAATGGGAAAGATTATAAAGGAGGTAGGGGACATTGTGAACAACAATGGGAAACTTGGAATAGTCTTGCAAGTTAAAATCACAGGTAAAGAACAATTACTAAATAAAAACATCAAAAAATAATCTACCTAAGTTTACTAATATCAAAGTGAAAGTGAAAGTCACTCAGGAGTGTCCAGCTCTTTGGGACCCCATGGACTATAGCGTCCACGGAATCCTCCAAACCAGACTACTGAAGTGGGTAGCCTTTCTCTTCTCCACGGGATCTTCCCAACCCAGGGATTAAGCCCAGGTTGCAAGCAGATTCTTTACCAGCTGAGTCACTAGGGAAGCCCAAGAATACTGGAGTGGTTAGCCTATCCCTTCTCCAATGGAATTTCCTGACCCAGGAATAGAACCAGGGTCTCCTGTATTGCAGGCAGATTCTTTACCAACTGGGCTATCAGGGAAGCCCAAGAGAAAATCTCCCAGTTGTGTCCAACTCTGCGACCCCATGGACTCTCACCTGCCAGGTTCCTCTGTCCATGGGATTCTCCAGGCAATAATACTGGAGTGGGTGGTCATTCCCTTCTCCAGGGGACTAGTATCAAAGAAGAAACAAAATCAGAGTGATGGAGTTGATCAATGAAAATCTGCAGCAGATGAGTTTTAAATCTGCTCTTGAAGAAAGATATCAGATTAAATTATTAAAATCAGATTTAAAAGGGCAATTCTTCATGTTTTAGATGAAGAAATTCTCCAAGGAGTGCAGGGTAACACAGATAAGGCATGAAGATGAAAACTACAGTGTAGAGAGAATCTAATGAATTGCAGATGGCTGGCCTAAGCCTTTGTAACACAATTTTGATGTTGGCCACACAAGTAATCTATGCAGTAACTCCATGCCCTAACTCCAGCAAGAGGTGTTAAACTCCCCTTTCAAGATGAAAAATGTTTAGAATGATTTAGTTATATAGAACTAAATGCATTAAAATTATATTTTGGCATAAACTTAGATTTTAAATAAAAATTAAAATTTAAGTAGTGAAAAATGAATGTAGCATAATGATTTATGGAAGCAATTGTTAGAGAAAAGGCAAGGACTACTGCCATGATTAATAATGTGACCAATGAGATTATTTCCTTGCCAAGCAAAGGAACACAAAGGAAAAAAGAAATTTCCTAGGAGATGATTTTTTCCTAGTGGGAAAAATCAAGGGGTTTTAATGCACTAGAAAGGTAGGGTTCATTATACTTATGTTAACTAAGAGTTGAAAATCACTTTCTGGATAGGATGGAATAGGTTACTAAGTCTGATCTTAGTTGGTTAAAACAAAACCTATTGTCCCTTGTTCAGGAAAGAATCTTGATCTGATAGCTCTCCAAGTTCTTTGTCATTGGGACTTCTCTGGTGGTCTAGTGGCTAAGACTCTGTACTCCCAAAGCAGGGAGCCTGGGTTTGATTCTTGTTCTGAAACTAGAGCCGATGTCCCTGCAATTAAGAGCTTGCATTCCTCAATGAAGATCTTGCATTCTGCAGGGCATTTAATTTTGATATCTTTTAGGCAAGTCCCACTCCCCTGGTGGCTCAGACAGTAAAGCATCTGTTTACAATGCAGGAGACCCGGGTTCAGTCCCTGGGTCGGGAAGATCCTGTGGAGAAGGAAATGGCAACCCACTCCAATACTCTTGCCTGGAAAATCCCACGGATGGAGAAGCCCGGTAGGCTACAGTCCACGGGGTCGCAAAGAGTCGGACACCACTGAGCGACTTCACTTTCACTTTCACTTTAGGCAAGTGCTGCTTTAAGTAGAAAAAGCTCCTTTTACACAATGTGCAAGTTGTCTAAATTGGATTTCTCTGTGATTAAATTTCTCTATTAAGTCTTCATCCTCCCACCCTCCAGACATCACGACCCCCCACAAAAAATAAAGGTTGGCAAAATACAGGTCACATCAGGTACAGCTCCTGATAATAGACATGAATAATTTCCCTAACTATAAGGCTCATTGCTTTAACATTTCTGTACCTTGAATAAATAACAGAATAGTGTGGGATAATAATGCTTTCCATTCACTGGAAATGGTTCACTTATGTTCATCTAGAATAACTCAATCCATCTGCTCTCAGACAATTTATTAGATTTACCAAACCATGAAGTTAAATTTAGATGCTTGGAAGAGGAACTGTATGAGGCAACATGAGTTTACAATAATATGCAATTCCATACCTTTTTCCTTTGACCGGAATAAATTGGCCAATTTCACAAACAATTTAACACTGCTTAACACTAACACTTAAAATGTAGCAGAGTGTGTCCTTAACTTCTTCAGAGTAAGCTAGAAATGTAATCTGTAATTAAAGCACAATGATTCAACTTCTCAGGAAAGATGCTAATGATTGGCCTCTTAAAGAGAGTTGCATGCCTTTGTGAGGTTTGCCAAGTAGCATTTTGAAATGTAACTCTAGATATAGATGGCAATTGTGGTAAAGAACACACCTGTAAATGCAGGAGAGGTAAGAGTTGTTGCTGTTCAGTCCCTCAGTCGTGTCTGACTCTTTTCAACCCCATGGACTGCAGCACACCAGGTTTCCCTGTCCTCCACTCTCTCCAGGAGTTTGTTCAAGTTCATGTCCATTGAGTTGGTGATACTATCTAACTGTCTCGTCCTCTGCCACCCTCTCCTCTTTTTGTATTCAATCTTTCCCAGCATCAGGGTCTTTTCCGATGAGTCAGCACTTCACATCAGGTGGCCAAAGGATTGGGGCTTCAGCATCAGTATTTTCAATGAATATTCAAGGTTGATTTCCTTCAGAATTGACAGGTTGATCTCCTTGCAGTCCAAGGGATACTCAAGAGTCTTCTCTAGCACCACAGTTCAAAAGCATCCAACTCTCACATCCATACATGACTACTGGAAAAACCATAGCTTTGAATAAACAAACCTTTATTGGCAAAGTGATGTCTCTGCTTTTTAATACAGTGTCTAGGTTTGTCATAGTTTTTCTTCCAAGGAACAGGTGTCTTTTAATTTCATGGCTGCAGTCACCATCTGCAGTCATTCTGGAGCCCAAGAAAATAAAGTCTCTTACTGTTTACATTTTTCCTTATCTTTTGGCCCTGAAGTGATGGTACCAATGCCATGCTCTTCATTTTTTGAATGTTGAGCTTTAAACCAGCTTTTTCACTCTCTTCTTTCACCTTCATCAAGAGGCTCTTTAGTTCTGCTTCACTTTCTGCCATTAGGGTAGTGTCATCTGCATATCTGAGGTTATTGATATTCTCCAGGCAGTCTTGATTCCAGCTTAAGCTTCATCCACCCTGGCATTTCCCATGATGTATTCTCCATATAAGTTAAATAAGCAGGGTGACAATATACAGCCTTGACATACTCCTTTCCCAATTTTGAACCAGTCTGTCATCCCATGTAAGGTTCTGTTGGTTCTTGACCTGCAGGTTTTCTCAGGAGGCAAGTAAGGTGGTATTCCCATTTCTTTAAGAATTTTCCACAGTTTGTTGTGATCCACACAGTCAGAGACTTTAACATAATCAATGCAGGAGAGGTAAGAGACATCAGTTCAATCCCTGGGTCGGGAAGATCCCCTGGGGGAAGGAAAAGCAACATACTCAGTATTCTTGCCTGCAGAATCCCATGGACAGAGGAGCCTGGTAGGCTGCAGTCCACAGGGTTGCACAGAGTCAGATATGACTGAAGCGATCTAGTACACATGCATATACACCCTATTTTAATTTAGAAACTCACTAATTGTATGTCAATACCCAATACCAAATGGAAGGGATATGGTAAATGCCAGCCCATCCACTAATATTCTGTATTTAATAAAGTTGTCTTCATTTGTGACCACAGATTGGCTATAACTGTGGAGCCTTAGTGTTCTTGTCTGGAGAATCTCATGGGCAGAGGAGCCTGGAGAGCTACAGGCTGAAGTGACTTAGCACGCACGCATGTGGAACCTTAGACAAGTTACAGGAGTGTTATGTGCCTTCATTTCTTTATTCGTAAAGTAGAGGTAATAATCGGAGAAGGCAATGGCAACCCACCCCAGTACTCTTGCACTGGGAAATCCCTTGGGCAGAGGAGCCTGATAGGCTGCAGTCCATGGGGTCGCTAAGTGTCGGACATGACTGAGCAACTTCCCTTTCACTTTTCACTTTCATGCACTGGAGAAGGAAATGGCAACCCACTCCAGTGTTCTTGCCTGGAGAATCCCAGGGATGGGGGGGCCTGGTAGGCTGCCGTCTCTGGGGTCGCACAGAGTCGGACATGACTGAAGCGACTTAGCAGCAGCAGCAGTAGCAGCAGCAGAGGTAATAATAGCATTTGTAGGATTCCTGTAAGACTGAATGAGATAACATATGTAAAATTCATGGAACAGAATCTGAAACATGCTGAGTACAAAATATGTTAGCTCTTGATAGTATTGATGTCAAAACTGAGTTGGCCAAAAAAGTTTGTTCAGGTTTTTCCATAAAATAGTATGGAAGAAAACCTGAACAAACTTTTTAAGCCAACCCATTATTTTGGTGACATCCCATTGTTCATTGTCATGCTATCATGAAACCATGCTATCAACTCACCAGATCAAGAACTGAGCATAATAATTCTCACAAACATAGCATTTTATTTTAATAGATTAAGAATAGTAAAAAAAAAAAAAAAAGATAGTCAATTTAACTTATGCATTAGAAAATCTGAGATAAAAGGAATTTAGGGTATTCATTGCTTTTCTTAGATAGGGCAAAAAGCTAGAAATAAAAGAATTCCCTGGTTTGATACATCCAGATCATTGACTGTGTGGGTTTTCAAAGGAATTATGATAGAATTACAGGTAATACTTATTTTGAATGATATTTTCTTTGATCTTCAAATTTTTCTAAGCCAAACGAGCATTACTTTTTAGCTCCAAGACAAGACTAAAACAGTATTTTTTAAAAGAAAGAAACTAATGAAACTATCAATTTATAATGACTTCACTCATTGAAAACAAAATTTTGTGACTTTAGTAAATAAACTTTAGCTATCTAAAAGATTTAAAACCCACAATTCATAATCTGATGATATGCATGAAGAGTTGCCACAGTGACTTGAAACAAAATGCCAATTTATTGTCTATGAAAAACTTGTTCAAGACTTCTCTTGAGTAAAATTGGAGACATTGCCTCCACCAATACAGTCACAACAAAGCAAATACAATGTAGGGATATTAGCATTAATATTCACTAGTAGGCAAATCTTGAGTTCCAAATTCCTATTTGCCTATGGAGAGCACTTCAATAAGAGTCTGTTTTCAAGGACTCTCAAGGATGCTCACAAGCTTTTTCTCATCACTTCTGGCCTTTTGCCTCCTTCTGCTGCTGGTGCTTTTCACCAGCCTGGTAGACATCTTTGCTAAGGTACCACCTTAGAGCTGAAACCCTACTCCTGACCCATTGCTGTATCACTGTTCTTCCAGTGGATGCTCAATGTAGGGAAATTTCTCATAGCAAAGGTTCATGCTTTAAAATCTGCTGGTAGTTAATGATAGAGCTCTTTCCACTCATCACATGCGAACATGGCCCGGCAGGGTCACATGGCCCAAGGCAACCATTGAGAGGGCAGCTTCATACAGCCACCACTTCCCGCGACCTGGAGTGTCACCACTGAGACTGCCGTCTCTTCCTTGAGGAGTCCTGTGAATTTACCCAGGCTCAGCATTACATGTGGTGAAGTTAATATGTATTTTCCATTTGTCTACTGTGTTTCTATCTTTTGTTTAGTCAGGGAATATTCCACAGTAATGGTGCATTAGTGCTAGAATAGTGTAGTTTTTTCTGTGCTCACACAGTTACTCATCAGTCCCTGGTCATACAGATACACTCACAGTCTCCAACTGGAATAAGTTTCAAAACCAGTCATGTCCTTTCACCAATAGGACTTTTTGCTACATGTGGATGCATAATTCCAGACTCTTTCTTCCATTTGGGACCCTATTGTTCTTTTCTGTTGTCTGGGCACTGTTGAAACCACTCAGATTGATCAGATATGTTTGCAACACCATTTCTTAGTATATTAACATGGATTCCAACCTTTTCCTTCCACCCCAGGAAGTCAATCTCTTGGTAAATTAGTAGATTCATATAGATATCTATCATCTCTTATCAAGCAGAATAGTATAAACCCTTGTCTCCCCAACCTGAATTCCAGATAAGAATACTTTCAGCAGGTATTCCCTTTCCAGAAATTAAGTTGGTAGCTCTGGGGTTTTTGTTGTTGTTTTTGTTTGTTTTTCTTTTTACCAAATTTCAACTTGTCATGTCCCAAATAAACGAAAGTGTTAAAATTTATAGACCAAAGGGTAGTTAGTCAGGTGTACAAGCATGATCTCTTAAAGCTCTCAGATAAAAGTTATCAACTTTTTTTCTGACTTTTGCTTGTCATATCATTATTTGCATAAGTAGTAAGAGATAATCTATATATTTTATATCTTTTTTGATTAAAAATAAATCCTTATAAGTACTGAAACAGTATGAGGCTATTTAAGGTAAAAGTGTAAGAAAAAGAGAGCTAGAAAAAAAGCACAGAAAATTCAAGGAGGAGTTGTGCTAAAGTCCTAAAAATGGTTATGTTGGAAATGTTATTGGAGAAAATTTCCACCCTTTGTTTGATTGCAGAATGGCGCGGTTGAGGCTGAATTTCACTTCTATTAGTAATATGAGAAAAATGTAACAAGAAAACACAATAATGTATGTACACCTTTAGGGTACACATTTTTACTCTTTGAATGGCACTGTGTTTGTAATGAATAACTTCTCTAGATACTGAAGTAATAGAAATAGAAATAACATCAATTTCTTTTGCCACAGATTATTTGCAGTTTAAACATTCTGCTATTCACTGATGTAATATTACTGTGATCTAGTTTTTCCATTATTTAATTTTGACCTCAAACAATCTGATCAAATGAAGTTCAGTTACTTTCTTATCAGAACTGGAAGTTGTCTGTTTTATGAGTGGAAAAGGAACCCATTTACTATAAATTCAAAACCTACTTCTATTCTGTGTAAGACGTAGTCGAATAATAGGATACACTGTCTTAGATAAGCCATTTGATTTATGTGGAAAACAAGAAACTCCACCCAGTGTTCAAGGATTTCAAGCCTGCTGTCTTTAAAGTAGATTTATATTGGAGAAGGAAATGGCAATCCACTCCAGTATTCTTGCCTGGAGAATCCCATGGATGGATCGCAAAGAGTCGGACACGACTGAGCGACTTCACCTCATAGTTTCATATTTGTCACTATTCATTCATATTTTCTCTCACATGTTGGCTTGCTCCCTTTCTCTTATGTTGATATATTTTCTGATGAAAAAGTAGGCATAAAGGTCAGGTTATGAAAAATATCCTATTTACGGTGTAAATAGTAAGATATAGTTTCTTGCTTTGTCTTTTGATAGAGTCAATATTCCATTAATTTCTTTGAAAGCTGCAACTGATAAAGCCAGTTGTACAGCTTCTAGAGATTACAGTGATCTATTTCTCTTTAATCTGTCCTTGATCTGACTTATGAGCCCCTTTTGGAACAAATGACTCCCAAAGGAAGAGAAACAATGTCTGTGTTCCCATCCCATACCCCAACTCTCACTCAGATACTTTAAGAAGGCAACAGTGAACATGGTCCTAAGGATGCAAACGTGAAGTTTGGAGTCCTGAAGCAACGCTTGTGGCTGGTGCTGGTGATCAGATGTGGAAGAGACAAAACAAAATTTATTGCCATATTTTTCTCCTTTACAATCTTTTTATTTGTTGTTTTTTTTTTAATTGAAGTATAGTTGATTCATAATGTGTTAGTTTCAGGTATTCAGCAAAGTGATTCAGTTGTATGCGTTTATATATACTCAGATTCTTTTCCTTTATAGGTTATTGCAGAATACTGACTATAACTGCCTGTGCTACACAGTAGTTTCTTTTTGGTTCTCCGTTTTATATATAGCAATGTGTATATGTTAACCACGAATTCTTTTTATAATATATATTCTGTGTGTGTGTGTGCTTAGTCACTAAGTCATGTCTGACCCATTGAAACTCCTTGGACTATAACCTGCCAAGCTTTTCTGTCCATGGGATTTCCCAGACAAGACTACTGGAGTCGGTTGCCATTTCCTTCTTCAGGGGATCTTCCTGACCCAGCAATTGAAAACACATTTCCCGAGATTCCTGCATTGGCAAGCAGACTCATTACCTCTGAGCCAACTGGGAAGCCCTTCCATAATATATAATAGAGATCAATGATCTGGGGTGACTTTTCTAGGTAACCCCACACCTGAAGGAGAATAACATTAAAGTGACTAAAATGAAAGCCCAATGGAGACAGATAATATAGGGTCTCAGCCGAACAGAGGACAAGTAGCTGGGTTCATGGCACAGGCTAACAGGGGAGGCCATAACGATGTTTGCATAGGATCAAGCCTTTAATCGTTAATCAGTAGGAAACAGTCATTGTAGGTCTTAGGAGGAAATGCACTAAAGGTTTTTTTGCAAGCAAGGCCAATGTCTGTTGGCACAATAGTTGTCAGTTAATCAGGTAGTCTTTGATAAGCCTTAGCATTCCATCTATTCTGTTCTGTCAGCAAAGAAGAATGGAATGTGAAAGAAGATGAGAGTTTTGATAACTCCTATCCAAAGGATTAAAAAAAAAAAGTAGAAGTCTATGGGAGTTTCAGTTACCAATTTAGATGTGGGTTAGGAATGACCTTAATAAGAAATTTGAAAGTTTTGTCATTCCTTATGTTTGCAATTTTGTAGTTGTTGTGGGGACTTTTTATTGTTATCAGCAGCCTTCCTGATTATCTTTGAGAAAAACAAATACCAAAGGAACTAGGGTGTCTGTATCTCATTTATAAGCTTAATTTTGGAGGGCAGAAAGGAAGTCCAACCAGCTAGAACAGCACTTACGAAAGAGGAAGAAAGCAATTGAATCCTGGTGATCTGTTGAAAAGATTAAAGAAGATGGGTGGCTGACCTGATTTTGCATGATTTTGAGAAAGATTTTAGCAATGAAAAGCACTAGTTGAAATTTTTAAGTTTAATTTTTTTAATTTTTTATATTGAAGTGTTGCTGATTAACAATGTGTTTGTTTCAGGTGTACAGTACAGTGATTCAGTTGCTTCTGCTAAGCTGCTAAGTCGCTTCAGTCATGTCTGACTCTGTGCGACCCCATAGACAGCAGCCCTCCAGGCTCCCCCGTCCCTGGGATTCTCCAGGCAAGAACACTGGAGTCGGTTGCCATTTCCTTCTCCAATGCATGAAAGTGAAAAGTGAAAGTGAAGTCACTCAGTCATGTCCGACTCTTCGCAACCCCATGGACTGTAGCCTACCAGGCTCCTCGTCCATGGGATTTTCCAGGCAAGAGTAACACATCTATTCTTTTTCAAATTCTTTTCTCATTTAGATTGTAACAGTTTAGTTTTATTTACATTTTTTTTTATTTCTACAATATTGGGTTAAAAGTTTGCACAAGTAGGAAGCACCAGGTTGTTCCCTAAAGTCTATTTTCTTGGGAAAAGGAAAACAAGGTTTAAATAAAGTCAAAGATGAGTATCCCAACTTCCCTTCCTCAAATTATCTCATCCTTCTCCTGACAGAGACAGAATTGTACTAAGGGTTGCATTTGTTTTATTAGTAAAGGACAATCTGTTCCATTCACTTGGTATAATTTTAGGAACAGAAACATATTTTAGTAGTAAGTTGTAAATTTCTTATTAAATATGTTTCCACTATATCCCCACACCTGAAGCTCAGCAGACTCCAGAAAAAGTAACTGCAACAATCCTCTGAAAACTTTCTTATTAAATCATTTCCCTTTCTGTGGTTCATATACTAGTTTCTAAAAAGAGTTCTAGAATATAAGTTACAATGGAACATAACAATATGCCATAATAAAAATTAACGTTAGAAGACTACATATGCATGAATTCAGAATGCTGATGATCACTTCCCAATCCAAAAAGATAAATAATTTCAGGCGCTTGTGTATGTCTTTCCCTGGCCTGAAATAACATAGCGATGGTGACCATCACCCATGTGCTCTTGTATCTTTCTGAGGGACTCTGGCTACCCTCAGCCTCTGCTGCCAAAGTAGCCACATGGTCACACCCCTCTCATTGCCGACCTCAGCTTACTGAATCAGGACTAGTCCTTGATTAGAGGCAGTTTATCTATGGAATGCTTAATCACTTTGCCCAACATGAGAGTTAGACTCTCTCTGTTGATTGCAGTGGGAAGCAAAAAATTCACAGTTGGAAGACTGACAAGCATTAGGACCACAACTCCCTAAGGTATGGCCAGGTCATAGCTGCAAAGACTTGGAAGAGAAAATCTATTAACCAAAAATTCTAAGCTTTCAAGACATCCTGAGAAACCAGTCGCCCCTTACCAAGCTCTAGGTTTAGTGAGAGCTTAGTGTAGCTGCTCTTCCCAAATTTCCATGAGAAACCATTTATTTTCTCAAGGTCAGCTTCATAATAAATTGAATTAACTTGAATTTTTTCTATTCATTGCAACAATGAGCACCAGACCAAAATACCCTACACTCTACTTTCCATCAAAACAGTCTCCTCCAGGAATTATTCAAAATTTACATTCTCCAAGCAGCACTGTTTTTAAAGGAAGCCTATTCTATACATTTGCACTCATCTCAAAATTGCAATCATTCATCTCACAATTAGCACTTTTTGAGCAAAGTGATGCTCAAAATTCTCCAAGCAAGGTTTCAATAGTATGTGAACCGAGACCTTCCAAGCCGGATTTAGAAAAGGCAGAGAAATCAGAGATCAAATTGCCAACA
Source organism: Cephalophus harveyi (assembly GCA_006410635.1). Classification (NCBI taxonomy): domain Eukaryota; kingdom Metazoa; phylum Chordata; class Mammalia; order Artiodactyla; family Bovidae; genus Cephalophus; species Cephalophus harveyi. Next base: position 70,616 of record SJYT01082117.1, on the reverse strand, counting down.
AGCAACGGCACCCCACTGCAGTACTCTTGCCTGGAAAATCCCATGGATGGAGGAGCCTGGGGGGCTGCAGTCCATGGGGTCGCTAAGAGTCGGACACGACTGAGGGGCTTCACTTTGACTTTTCACTTTCATGCATTGGAGAAGGAAATGGCAACCCACTCCAGTGTTCTTGCCCAGAGAATCCCAGGGACGGGGGAGCCTGGTGGGCTGCTGTCTATGGGGTCGCACAGAGTCAGACACGACTGAAGCGACTTAGCAGTTGCATGAAAGTGAAAAGTGAAAGTGAAGTCACTCAGTCATGTCCGACTCTTCGCAACCCCATGGACTGTAGCCTACCAGGCTCCTCGTCCATGGGATTTTCCAGGCAAGAGTAACACATCTATTCTTTTTCAAATTCTTTTCTCATTTAGATTGTAACAGTTTAGTTTTATTTACATTTTTTTTTATTTCTACAATATTGGGTTAAAAGTTTGCACAAGTAGGAAGCACCAGGTTGTTCCCTAAAGTCTATTTTCTTGGGAAAAGGAAAACAAGGTTTAAATAAAGTCAAAGATGAGTATCCCAACTTCCCTTCCTCAAATTATCTCATCCTTCTCCTGACAGAGACAGAATTGTACTAAGGGTTGCATTTGTTTTATTAGTAAAGGACAATCTGTTCCATTCACTTGGTATAATTTTAGGAACAGAAACATATTTTAGTAGTAAGTTGTAAATTTCTTATTAAATATGTTTCCACTATATCCCCACACCTGAAGCTCAGCAGACTCCAGAAAAAGTAACTGCAACAATCCTCTGAAAACTTTCTTATTAAATCATTTCCCTTTCTGTGGTTCATATACTAGTTTCTAAAAAGAGTTCTAGAATATAAGTTACAATGGAACATAACAATATGCCATAATAAAAATTAACGTTAGAAGACTACATATGCATGAATTCAGAATGCTGATGATCACTTCCCAATCCAAAAAGATAAATAATTTCAGGCGCTTGTGTATGTCTTTCCCTGGCCTGAAATAACATAGCGATGGTGACCATCACCCATGTGCTCTTGTATCTTTCTGAGGGACTCTGGCTACCCTCAGCCTCTGCTGCCAAAGTAGCCACATGGTCACACCCCTCTCATTGCCGACCTCAGCTTACTGAATCAGGACTAGTCCTTGATTAGAGGCAGTTTATCTATGGAATGCTTAATCACTTTGCCCAACATGAGAGTTAGACTCTCTCTGTTGATTGCAGTGGGAAGCAAAAAATTCACAGTTGGAAGACTGACAAGCATTAGGACCACAACTCCCTAAGGTATGGCCAGGTCATAGCTGCAAAGACTTGGAAGAGAAAATCTATTAACCAAAAATTCTAAGCTTTCAAGACATCCTGAGAAACCAGTCGCCCCTTACCAAGCTCTAGGTTTAGTGAGAGCTTAGTGTAGCTGCTCTTCCCAAATTTCCATGAGAAACCATTTATTTTCTCAAGGTCAGCTTCATAATAAATTGAATTAACTTGAATTTTTTCTATTCATTGCAACAATGAGCACCAGACCAAAATACCCTACACTCTACTTTCCATCAAAACAGTCTCCTCCAGGAATTATTCAAAATTTACATTCTCCAAGCAGCACTGTTTTTAAAGGAAGCCTATTCTATACATTTGCACTCATCTCAAAATTGCAATCATTCATCTCACAATTAGCACTTTTTGAGCAAAGTGATGCTCAAAATTCTCCAAGCAAGGTTTCAATAGTATGTGAACCGAGACCTTCCAAGCCGGATTTAGAAAAGGCAGAGAAATCAGAGATCAAATTGCCAACAAGCAACGGCACCCCACTGCAGTACTCTTGCCTGGAAAATCCCATGGATGGAGGAGCCTGGGGGGCTGCAGTCCATGGGGTCGCTAAGAGTCGGACACGACTGAGGGGCTTCACTTTGACTTTTCACTTTCATGCATTGGAGAAGGAAATGGCAACCCACTCCAGTGTTCTTGCCCAGAGAATCCCAGGGACGGGGGAGCCTGGTGGGCTGCTGTCTATGGGGTCGCACAGAGTCAGACACGACTGAAGCGACTTAGCAGTGGCAGTAGCAGTTGGATCATAGAATAACAAAGAGAATTCCAGAAGAACATCTACTTCTGCTTCATTGACTATGCTAAAGCCTTTGACTGTGTGGATCACAAAAAACTGGAGAATTCTTCAAGTGATGGGAGTACCAGACCGCTTTACCTGCCTCCTGAGAAATCTGTATGCGGACCAAGAAACAATAGTTAAAACTGGACATGAAACAACAGATTGGTTCCAGATTGGGAAAGGAGTACGTCAAGGCTGTATACTGTCTCCTTGCTTGTGCTGTGCTTAGTCGCTTAGTTGTGTTGGACTCTTTATGACCACAAGGACTGTAGCCCACCCAGGGCTCCAGTGTGTCCTGGACACAAGCCCTCCTTGTGTCCATGGGGATTCTCCAGGCAAGAATACTGGAGTGGGTTGCCATGCCCTCCTCCAGGGAATCTCCCCAACACCAGGATCAAAGACAGGTCTCCCACATTGCAGGCAGATTCTTTACCATCTGAGCCACCAGGGGAGCCGCCTTGCTTATTTAATTTATAATGCAGACTTCATCATGTGAAATGTTGGGCTGGATTAAACACAATCTGGAATCAAGATTGCCTGGAGAAATATCAATAATCTCAGGTGTGCAGATTACATCCCCCTTATGGCAGAAAATAAAGAGAAACTAAAGAACCTTTTGATGAAAGTGAAAGAGGAGAGTGAAAAAGATAGCTTAAAACTCAACATTCAAAAAAATGAATATCATGGCATTCAATCCCATCACTTCATGGCAAATAGATGGGGAAACAATGAAACCAGTGAGATACTTTCTTTCCTTGGGCTCCAAAATCACTGCAGATGGTGACTGCAGCCATGAAATTAAAAGACACTTGCTCCTTGGAAGAAAAGCTATGACCAACCTAGACAGCATATTAAAAAGCAGAGACATTGCTTTGCTGACAAAGGTCCATCTGGTCAAAGCTTTGGTTTTGCCAATAATCATGTATGGATGTGAGAGTTGGACCATAAAGAAAGCTGAGCACTGAAGAATTGATGCTTTTGAACTGTGGTGCTGGAGAAGACTCTTGAGAGTCTCTTGGACTGCAAGGAGATCAAACCAGTCCATCCTAAAGGAAATCAGTCCTGAATATACATTGGAAGGACTGATGCTGAAGCTGAAGCTCCAATACTTTTGGTACCTGATGTGAAAAGCTGACTCATTTGAAAAGACCCTGATGCTGGGAAAGATTGAAGGCAGGAGGAGAAGAGGATGACAGAGGATGAGATGGTTGGAGGGCATCACTGACTCGATGGCCATGAGTTTGAGTAAGCTCTGGGAGTTGGTGACGGACAAGGACGCCTGGCGTGCTTCAGTCCCTTGGGTTTCAAAGAGTCAGACACGACTGAGTGACTGAACTGAACTGAACTGATATGCTTACTCAACAGCAGCTAAAAAACTGGACCAATTCTACGTACTAGCTGACTGTACTCACTATAAATTTGTGTTCAAATTAATGGGCATTATGAGCATTCAATACTGCTCTAGTAAACTATTTTTTAACTCTGAGCCAACTAGTTAACATCTTAGCTCCTTAAATCTCTAAAGCTCAACTGCTTCTCACATAAATTGTCAACTTCCAACACATAGCTCACTGGAAAAAAAAAAAAAAGATGAAATCTCAAACCAAAAATCCCAGTCTCAATTTCCACTACCAATTTCCTTAAACTACCACCATCCGTCTACACATTCAATTTTTTTTTTTTTTTCGGTGGAATTAAAGGTCCTCTTTCTGGGCTAAATCCCCTCTTACCCTGCACCTTAGATCCTATTCTTCTTTGCCTTTATAAAAAAAAAAATGCTTTTGAATTATCTTCCTTCTCTTCTACAGCATCAATTTGTCTCTATATACTGGATCAATTTTTTTGAGTTAGAAGTATGTATTAATGTCTCTATCATAAAAACAAAGGGCCTCCTTAGAGTCCATGAGAGCTTCTAGCCTCAACTGTATTCCTTAGATCTCCTTCACAGAAACAACCTCCCAAGGTTTATCTAGAGCTACTGTTTCTACTTCCTTGCATCACATTTTCTTCTCAATCCACTGTCGTTGAGGTTTAGTTTTCATTTCTTTAAATTGACTTTGTTCAGGGTCACCAATAACCTGAGCCTCATCAAAGCCAGTGACTGCTTCTCCATCCTCATCTTGAAGAAATATCCATTTCCTCAGCAGTTAGAACTGGCCACTCCTCTCACCCTTTTCTCACACATCATAGTCTTAGCTTTATTCAGACTTTACTGGATCCTTGCTCTGTGTGTTATGAATGTGCATCAGTCTGTCTGTCTCTCCAAGCCACTTTCCCCCTATATGATCTCTATATTGATGCCTCAAGGCCAAGGTCTCTTTCTAAAGCCTTCATCTTTTTCTCATAAATTGTATGTTATTAAATTGCAGCTGTATACTAAAAATTTACACTTTAATCCTCAACCTGTCCTCTAAACTCCAGGCTTAATTATCTAGTTGTTCAATTCACGCGTGTGATGGATGTCCAATAAACAATCAGGTTTGGCACAGCTTATATCTACATGATCTTTGGGTCTTTCTACAAACATCACCTCCCTGATGACACTTCATCAACATACCTATTTAAAAGAACAAATCCATCTTTTGGACTCTGTGGGAGAAGGCAAGGGTGGGATGATCTGAGAGAATAGCATTGAAACATGTATATTATCATATGTGAAATAGATCGCTAGTCCAGGTTTGATGCATGACACAGGGTACTCAGGGCAGGTGCACTGGGATGACCCTGTGAGATGGGATGGGGAGGGAGGTGGGAGCAGGATTTAGATGGGGAACACATGTACACCCATGGGTGATTCATGTCAATGTATGGCAAAAACAACTACAGTATTGTAAAGTAATCAGCCTCCAATTAAAATAAATTAATTAATTAAAAAAATAAAAGAGCAAATCCACCTTAAGCATTCCTGTTTTCCTTGTAACATTAAATTTTTCTTTATTATACTCATCACCATCTGATATCTATTGTTTATTTGTTGTCTCTCTTTCCCTCAAGGAAAGGTAGCTCCATAAAGGTAGAGACTTATTCTATTGCCTTCACAACTGTATTTCCAAGGGTAACTATAATCTTGGGGTAGTAATAATGTATTCAGAAGTGTTTGTGAAATTAATATACCTCATAGCATGTCTTTGCTACTCAGAAAATGGCATCATGCTATGCCTATTTGCTCAGAACAAAAGCCCCCAGAATTATACCTAATCCTTTTCTTTCTCTCATTCTCTACATTTCATCCCATCTGTCTAATTCAAAATACATCCTACATCTTAGCATTTCTCACTATCTTAATTGCTATTCACTTTCAGTCCAAGATACCACCATCTCATTGGGTTATTTCCACAGGCTCCTAATCATTTTCTCTGCACCCCTAATTTTCTCCCCTAGCCCAAGAGATCCTCCTGCACACTACATTGTGTGTTTTTTCTAAATTACAAATCTGACCCCACCACACTTGTACTCAAAATCCTTCAACTTCCTACTGAAACTCTAAAACATTCCAAACTATTCAACACAATATTTGAGGTCCTACAGAAGCTCCCCTTTGCCTGTGTCACCATCCTTATCTCTTAACACTGCTTCCAATTATTTCCTTTGGACACAACATGAACAGTCCCATCTCAAGTTTCTTTGCTTGGAACACTTCCCCCAGGATCTTTACTTAGTTGGTTTCTTCTCATAACTTGGACCTTAAATGCTAGCTCTTCAGGCCTGGAGTGTAAAACATGATTAAATCTCAAACCACACCATTAACTCTTTTTGTGACTGGGAAAATAATTTAACATCACTAAATGCTAGTTTTCATAATATATCAATAAAAGTGACAGTCGCTCTGTTCTGTCTGATGTTTTTTGACCCCATAGACTATAGCCCACCAGGCCCCTCACTCCATGGAATTCTCCAAGAAAGAATATTGGAGTGGGTTGCCATTCCCTTCTCCAGGGGATCTTCCCAACCCAGGGATCACACCCAGGTCTTCTACATCACAAGCAGATTCTTTACCATCTGAGCCACCAGAGAAACCCATTACAATAAAAACCTATAAACTATAAGACTGTCATTAACCTCAACCGAGAGCACAAGTTGAAAGTTCTGCATAAATCATAAGGTACTATAATTATACTCTGATCACCATCTATACAGATTGCCTGCATTATTAAAGTTCTGTGAAGATTAATTAGTTTTATGCAAAGAATAATGGAGAAAGCAATGGCAACTCACTCCAATACTCTTCCCTGGAAAATCCCATGGACGGAGGAGCCTGATAGGCTGCAGTCCATGGGGTCGTGAAGAGTCGGACACGACTGAGCGACTTCACTTTCACCTTTCACTTTCATGCATTGGAGAAGGAAATGGCAACCCACTCCAGTGTTCTTGCCTGGAGAATCCCAGGGACGGGGGAGCCTGGTGGGCTGCCATCTATAGGGTCTCACAGAGTCGAACACGACTGAAGCGACGTAGCAGCAGCATGCAAAGAATAAACCTGTAAATAAGTGAAAATGACAACTTTTACATGGAAATATTAATATATGTTTTATTTGTAATAGTATTTGACCTTTGAAATAGTATATTAATGTATTACTCTTTATTTCAATGATAAAAAAAATAATATTCAGCATTGGTCATCATGTACCTTATTGCAATTTTATTTCATTAAAGGGGGAACATACACAAAGGCAAATTTTGTTCAATTTTCTTAATTAAATCCTGAAATCTTGGATATAATACTCATAAAAAATCTACGTGTCTGCCTCACTAGTGGCCTTTTTTTGATTATATCATTTTGCCAGCTATCTGCACAAATGCCTATGCTTTAATCATGGGTAAACCCTTGAGTCAAAAAAAGAAATAAAAGCAACACTGCAGTGGAATGGCAACTGTTAAATACAAATTGCAGCTCTATCACAAAAATAAAGATATCATTGATAAACAATTTTACAATTAAAATGACAAGTATGAAAATCAATAAATGCATAGATTAAATTTTGACCAGAGTATAGGAAGATTTACTAGAAAATTAAATGATCTGAATTGTTTTGTTGAACTGGAAATAAAGCAGTGGTCTGGAAGTAAGAAAAGCAAATTCTATTCCTGAATTTATAATTTATTGACTGTGACAAAATCGTATACCTCTCTGGGGATCAATTTCTTTTCCATAAAAAATGAAAGGTATAGATGACCCAGATGACTGCCAAGGTCTTTTTATTTTTGGAATTGGAATTCCATGAACAACTTCTGACAGAGAAGCTGCAGAATGGGAAAGGTACAGACCAAAAAACACAGTGATAAGAAACTAGAAGGAGCTATCAGGGCCTGAACAAACATATCATTTGGAGATTTTCTTCTAGGTCGGCCCAGATTCATTTCCTAGCTTCACTGTAACCTCTCTGAATGACCTCTGGGAATTTTTGCTTTATTTTGGTCTCCCAACTCCAGAGAGTTTTGAAAATTACATCAGATAAGAGTGGGAAACCACCTTTCTCTCTTGGAAAATTCCATAGTTTCTATAGTTCATAATCTAAATAGCTGCTCAGACTTTTGCTGTCATAGATGATATCAGAGATGACAAATTACTTCTCTATTTATCAGGCTCTAAAAGGAATGTACACATTTTGACACAGCCTGTGGGAAAATTAGAACTCCCTAACTGAAAGGAAAACAACTCTGGGCTTTGTAATAGTAAAGAAATATAGCTCTACTAAGGCATGAATGAAAGACATTTGTCTTCAGTAGATGTAGATTTTACCAGGTTGGGTGAATTAAAGTTGCACTGGAAAATTCGTTGGGAAACTTGGTACTTTTTCACTTTCTTAACAAACCATGTGAATAATTTTGAATATTTATGTCTTCTTTACACTTTTCCCCACTGAAATTCTCTCTAAGATGAACAGTGACTTAATTAATTACATTTTTAAGATTATTGGTAAACACAGCCAATCCAAAGTAAGTGTTAACTATCAGTGAGAAAAATGGGTTCCAGGTTTAGGCTAGCCTTGCCACATGGTATTTGCTAAAAAGCCTGTCTCTTAGCTCTGCCAATTTATCAAGGAATTATGCACTAAACCTGGAAGCTTAGTGGTCAATGTTCTACCAAATAAAAATGCTTTTTTATATTTTATTTTTTTATTTTTTTTATTTTCTATTTTAAAAATATCAAGAGCATTAAAAATTATATCAGAGTTTTTCATTCAATAATCTTTTTTTTTCTGTTTCTCTATCTGGATAGTTGATTGATAGCTAGGTAGGTAGAGAGATATGAATTCATTTCAAAATATAATTACTTAAAAAATCAATAACTTAAAAATCCTATAATCAGATGTTACAAATGCATATAGCCATCTTACCACAAAGCCCCTCCTTCCTGTTTTCCACTTTCCAGAAATACAGAAGAAATGGAAGACAGGGGCAAAAAAAAAAAAAGGGTGACAGAACAAATGAAAGAAGGAGGGATTTTAAGATGGCAGGAGGGGAAAAGGCAGAGTTAAAGATGAAAGAGAAATAAATGGCTAAAATACGGTAGGGTAGACAGTATTTTCAAAAGCAGAGACATTACTTTGCCGACTAAGGTCCGTCTAGTCAAGGCTATGGTTTTTCCTGTGGTCATGTATGGATGTGAAAGTTGGACTGTGAAGAAGGCTGAGTGCCGAAGAACTGATGCTTTTGAATTGTGGTGTTGGAGAAGACTCTTGAGAGTCCCTTGGACTGCAAGGCCAACCAGTCCATTCTGAAGGAGATCAGCCCTGGGATTTCTTTGGAAGGAATGATGCTGAAGCTGAAACTCCAGTACTTTGGCCACCTCATGCGAAGAGTTGACTCATTGGAAAAGACTCTGATGCTGGGAGGGATTGAGGGCAGGAGGAAAAGGGGACGACCAAGGATGAGATGGCTGGATGGCATCACTGACTCGATGGACGTGAGTCTGAATGAACTCTGAGAGATGGTGATGGACAGGGAGGCCTGGTGTGCTGCGATTCATGGGGTCGCAAAGCGTCGGACACGACTGAGCGACTGAATTGAACTGAACTGAATGAGGCAGTAGGATGCTGTTGCTGCTGCTAAGTTGCTTCAGTCATGTCCGACTCTGTGCGACCCCATAGATGGCAGCCCACCAGGCTCCCCCGTCCCTGGGATTCTCAAGGCAAGCATACTGGAGTGGGTTGCCATTTCCTACTCCAATGCATGAAAGTGAAAAGTGAAAATGAAGTTGCTCAGTCGTATCCAACTCTTCGTGGCGCCATGGACTGCAGCCTACCAGGCTCTTACTTCCATGGGATTTCCCAGGCAAGAGTACTGGAGTGGGGTGCCATTGCCTTCTCTGACAGTAGGATGAGTGGTAATTAAATGTCTTGCGATTTTTCTTTCCATGCCTTCCTGCTTGATATTATGTGCCTAATTATTTTTTAAGTGTGTTTTCTGATTATTTTGCCTCATAGGAATTGTTTCTTCTTCCACTCAACTCACAGTGGAGAGAGCTGTGGTGGTAGAGACAACTTTTGATACCATTCCCTCTTTCTTAGTCTAGTAGATCTTTAAGCAGAAGACAAGTGCCTCAACTTCCAAGATGTTACAGTTTAGTTCAGTTCACTCCAGTTGCTCAGTCGTGTCCGACTCTTTGCAACCCCATGAATCAGCATGCCAGGCCTCCTTGTCCAACACCAGCTCCCAGAGTTCACCTAAACTTACGTCCATCGAGTCGGTGATGTCATCCAGCCATCTCATCCTCTGTCGTCCCCTTCTCCTCCTGCCCCCAATCCCTCCCAGCAGCAGAGTCTTTTCCAATGAGTCAACTCTTTGCATGAGGTGGCCAAAGTACTGGAGTTTCAGCTTCAGCATCATTCCTTCCAAATAACACCCAGGACTGATCTCCTTTAGGATGGACTGGTTGGATCTCCTTGTAGTCCAAGGGACTCTCAAGAGTCTTCTCCAACACCACAATTCAAAAGCATCAATTCTTCGGTGCTCAGCTTTCTTCACTGTGCAACTCATGACCATACATGACCATTAGAAAAACCATAGCTTTGACTAGATGGACCTTTATTGGCAAAGTAATATCTCTGCTTTTCAATATACTATTTAGATTGGTCATAACTTTCCTTCCAAGGAGTAAGCGTCTTTTTAATTTCATGGCTGAAGTCACCATCTGCAGTGATTTTGGAGCCCCCAAAAATAAAGTCTGACATGGTTTCCACTGTTTCTCCATCTATTTCCCATGAAGTGATGGGACCAGATGCCATGATCTTCGTTTTCTGAATGTTGAGCTTTAAGCCAACTTTTTCACTCTCCTCTTTCACTTTCATCAAGAGGCTTTTTAGTTCCTCTTCATTTTCTGCCATAAGGGTGGTGTCATCTGCATATCTGAGGTTATTGATATTTCTCCCAGCAATCTGGATTCCAGCTTGTGCTTCTTCCAGCTCAGCGTTTCTCATGAGGTACTCTGTATAGAAGCTAAATAAGTAGGGTCACAATATACAGCCTTTATGCACTCCTTTTCCTATTTGGAACCAGTCTGTTGTTCCATGTGCAGTTCTAACTGTTGCTCCTAACCTGCATATAGGTTTCTCAAGAGGCAGATCAGGTGGTCTGGTATCCCATCTCTTTCAGAATTTTCCACAGTTTATTGTGATCCACACAGTCAAAGGCTTTGACATAGTCAATAAAGCAGAAATAGATGTTTTTCTGGAACTCTCTTGCTTTTTTGATGATCCAGAGGATGTTGGCATTTTGATCTCTGGTTCCTCTGCCTTTTCTAAAACCAGCTTGAACATCTGGAAGTTCACAGTTCACGTATTGCTGAAGAATTTTGAGTGTGAGATGAGTGCAATTGTGCGGTAGTTGGAGCATTCTTTGGCATTGCCTTTCTTTGGGATTGGAATGAAAACTGACCTTTTCCAGTCCTGTGGCCACTGCTGAGTTTTCCAAATTTGCTGACATATTGAGTTTATAGGTTTCTCAAGAGGCAAGTCAGGGGCTCTGGTATTCCCATCTCTTTCAGAATTTTCCAGTTTATTGTGATCCACACAGTCAAAGGCTTTGGCATAGTCAATAAAGCAGAAATAGATGTTTTTCTGGAACTCTCTTGCTTTTTCCATGATCCAGCGAGTGTTGGCAATTTGATCTCTGATTCCTGTGCCTTTTCTCCCAGAGCTATCTGAGATTCTGCCTCCTGGGCTGCAGTCCTCATTTTCCCTCAAATAAAGCTTAACTTGCAACTCTCATCTTGTTTTAGTTAACATTTATGGCAACCAACCAAGCTACCCAGAGTGGACTTCTTTCCTTTGACTGGATTCCATGAGGAACTGGAGCTTTGGTACCAACAGTGGCCCCTTGCACCCATCTGCCTCCTCAGGGAGTGCAGACAAATTTGGACAGACCGTGCGGCAGAAGCATGGCCAAGAGGAGCTACCCCACACCCGAAGTCCAGGGTGGCAGCCAAGAGGAGTAACCCCACATCTAAGAAGCGGTGGCTGTGTGGGCACAGGAGTGCGGAGAGGAGATACACCACGTTCAAGGCCAGGAGGGGCGGCTGTGAGGAGATACCATGCTCCAAGGTGAGGAGATACCATGCTCCAAGTTAAGGAGCAGTGGCTGCGCTTAGCTTGAGCAGCCCCGAAGAGATACCCCATGTCCAAGGTAAGAGAAACCCAAGTAAATTGTAGGTGTTGTGAGAGGCATCAGAGGGAAGACACACTGAAACCATACTCACAGAAAACTAGTCAGTCTAATCACAATAGGAACACAGCCTTGTCTAACTCAATGAAACCAAGCCATGCCTGCGGGGCAACACAAGACAGGCGGGTCATGGAGGAGAGGTCTGACAGAATGTGGTCCACTGGAGAAGGGAATGGCAAGCCACTTCAGTATTTTTGCCTTGAGAACCCCATGAACAGTATGAAAAGGCAAACTGATAGGATACTGAAAGAGGAGCTCCCTGGGTCGGTAGGTGCCCAATATGCTACTGGAGATAAGTGGAGAAATAACTCCAGAAAGAATGAAGGGGTGGAGCCAAAGCAAAAACAATACCCAGTTGTGGATGTGACTGGTGATAGAAGCAAGATCCAATGCTGTAAAGAGCAATATTGCATAGGAACCTGGAATGTCAGGTCCATGAATCAAGACAAATTAGAAGTGGTCAAACAGGAGATGCCAAGTGCTAACGTCGACATTTTAGAAATCAGCTAACTAAAATGGACTGGAATTAAAACAATACCCAGTTGTGCATGTGACTGGTGATAGAAGCAAGATCCAATGCTGTAAAGAGCAATATTGCATAGGAACCTGGAATGTCAGGTCCATGAATCAAGACAAATTAGAAGTGGTCAAACAGGAGATGCCAAGTGCTAACGTCGACATTTTAGAAATCAGCTAACTAAAATGGACTGGAATGGGTGAATTTAACTCAGATGACCATTATATCTACTACTGTAGACAGGAATCCTCAGAAGAAATGGAGTCGCCATCATGGTCAACAAAAGAGTCCGGAATACAGTACTCGGATGCAATCTCAAAAACGACAGAATGATCTCTGTTCATTTCCAGGGCAAACCATTCAGTAACACAGTAATCCAAGTCTAACACTGAAGATTCTGAAGTTGAATGGTTCTATGAAGACCTACAGACCTTTTAAAACTAACACCTAAAAAAGATGTCCTTTTCATTATAGGGGACTGGAATGCAAAACTAAGAAGTCAAGAAATACCTGGAGTAACAGGCAAATTTGGCCTTGGAATGCGGAATGAAGCAGGGCAAAGACTAATAGAGTTTTGCCAAGAAAATGCACTGGTCATAGCAAACACCCTCTTCCAACAACACAAGAGAAGACTCTACACGTGGACATCACCAGATGGTCAACACCGAAATCAGATTGATTATATTCTATGCAGCCAAAGATGGAGAAGCTCTATACAGTCAACAAAAACAAGACCAGGAGCTGACTGTGGCTCAGATCATGAACTCCTTATTGCCAAATTCAGACTCAAATTGAAGAAAGTAGGGAAAACCACTAGACCATTCAGGTATGACCTAAATCAAATCCCTTATGATTATACAGTGGAAGTGAGGAATAGATTTAAGGGCCTAGATCTGATAGATAGAGTGCCTGATGAACTATGGAATGAGGTTCGTGACATTGTACAGGAGACAGGGATCAAGACCATCCCCATGGAAAAGAAATGCAAAAAAGCAAAATGGCTGTCTGGGGAGGCCTTACAAATAGCTGTGAAAAGAAGAGAAGCGAAAAGCAAAGGAGAAAAGGAAAGATATAAGCATCTGAATGCAGAGTTCCAAAGAATAGCAAGGAGAGATAAGAAAGCCTTCCTCAGTGATCAATGCAAAGAAATAGAGGAAAACAACAGAATGGGAAAGACTAGAGATCTCTTCAAGAAAATTAGAGATACCAAAGGAATATTTCATGCAAAGATGGGCTCAATAAAGGACAGAAATGGTATGGAACTAACAGAAGCAGAAGATATTAAGAAGAGGTGGCAAGAATACACAGAAGAACTGTACAAAAAAGATCTTCATGACCAAGATAATCACGATGGTGTGATCACTCACCTAGAGTCAGACATCCTGGAATGTGAAGTCAAGTGGGCCTTAGAAAGCATCACTACGAACAAAGCTAGTGGAGGTGATGGAATTCCAGTTGAGCTCTTTTAAATCCTGGAAGATGATGCTGTATAGTGCTACACTCAGTATGCCAGCAAATTTGGAAAACTCAGCATTGGCCACGGGGCTGGAAAAGGTCAGTTTTCATTCCAATCCCAAAGAAAGGCAATGCCAAAGAGCGCAGCATATTAATACATCATATTTTAGGATTTGAAATAGCTCAGCTGGAAGTTCATCACCTCCACCAAGTTTGTTCATAGTAATGCTTCCTACAGGCCACTTGACTTTACACTCCAGGATGTCTAGCTCTAGGTGAGTGACCACAACCTCACGGTTATCTGTGTACTAAGACCTTTTTGTCCAGTTATGTGTATTCTTGCTACCTCATCCTAATTTCTTCTACTTCTGTTAGGTCTTTTCTGTTTCTGTCCTTTACTGTGCTCATCTTTGCATGAAATGTTCACTTGGTATCTCCAATGTTCTTGAAAACATCTCTAGTTTTTCCCACTCTATTGTTTTCCTTTACTTCTTTACATTTTTCACTTAAGAAGGCTTTCTTATTCCTGCTAGTCTCTGGAACTCTGCATTCAGTTTGGTATACCTTTTTATTTTTCCTTTGCCTTTTCACTGTCTGCCAGAGTGTGTTCAAATTCATATCCGTTGAATTAGTGATGCTATCCATCCTCTGTCACCCACTTCTCCACTTGTACAAAATCTTTCCCAGCATTAGGGTCTTTTCCACTCAGTCAGTTCTTCACATCAGGTAGCCAAAATATTTGGAGCTTCAGCCTGAGTTCTTCCAATATATTTATGGTTGATTTCCTTTAGGATTGAGTGGTTTGATCTTCTTGTGCACAAGGGACTCTCAAGAGTCTTCTTCAGCACCACAATTCAAAAGCATCAGTTCTTTAGCACTCAACCTTCTTTATGGTCCAACTCTCACATCATGCAAATAGGTCTTCCAGCTCTACTGAGTCATTCTAATTTATGCTACAGAAGGCCATATATCTTACAAGCCACATATTTTGTTCAATTCTTGAGACCTAGCACAGTGACACATAGACAACATTTAATGTATATTGTCAATTGATTGAGTGAACACCAATACAACGTTGTACAATGAAGTATGCTTAAAGGCATACTTCACTGACCAGTTTATTTTTATAAATAAGAAATAGGTTATCACTCACAAATCTCAAGAGGAGTTTCTCCCCTTCAAGCTTCAAACTTATCTCAGATTTTGATAAGTTTCACTTTTTTGTGGCACAGGAACCATGACATGGCCATTTTGATAATGTGAACATTTAGAAATAGAGCATAAAATACTCAAAAGAAGACTGTTTTCATTGATTACTGTTTCCACTCATCAATCAGAATTGGACTCTAGTAGAAGTTAATAACCAACTTGATTCAGATTCTAGAATATGACTATTAGGAAAAAAAAATCTTTGATGTACTTTAGGCATCTTGAGGATGTTAAGTTGTAGCTTTAAAAATCCCCACCCCTTTTTCATTAGGTTCTGGAGAAAGAAATTGAGAGTACATAGCTTCCCAGTGGCTCAGAATCTAAAGAATCTACCTGCAATGCAGGAGACATAGGAGATATAGGTTCAGTCCCTGGGTTGGGAAGATCCCCTAGAAAAATCCCATGGCCAAGGGAGCCTGGCAGGCTACAATCCATAGAGTCACAAAAAGTCAGACACAACTAAGCATGCATGCAATGAATTATAATGCTTTTTTTTTTTAAGTGGTTGAATAAATGTATTTTCTCCTGAAAATTGTATCTCCATTAAAAATAAATTTAGACTTCTAAAGTTGATGCTTGAATCCTAGATATCACATTTTTCAATGTAACATAAACATTTGTGTTTAAAGTTTAAATTTTAAAAACTTTAAAAAGTTAAAACTAGGTTTTATTCTTTCAAACATTATCTTTGTTCATACCTATGTAGGCATTTTATGAAGCCAGATACTACTAGGAAATGTGAAATAAAATATAATTTGTCAATATTTAATACTGCAAAATATAAGATATTATTCACACTATAAATGTCCTACTGGGGATGAAGACTAGTACACTATGCATAGGATTTCACAACATAAAATTTATTTAAAATGCTTTGCAAACTAAAAAGTATAGATAGTTTAACATAGAGATATAGCGTCTCAAGAAAAGACAAAGTGTAGATACTATTCATGCCTATTCTAGCCTTTTTGTGCATTTTCTCCATCCAACATGCTACTACAACCAATTAATTCAAATTTCCCTGCACATGGCCATGTTTTTCAAAGTTCAGATCATGAACTTATCATGATCTGTGAAACAAGTACAGTAGCAAATGTTATTTATATTACTACTAACAATTAAAATATTTTTTGGTCTCATAATAATAATACTTTAAATATAGGATAAAAATAGAGTGAATCATAGTAACTGCAAATGTCAGGACACTTTTGCTTCACTGTGTGTGTGTGTGTGCTGATCTTATGTACTATGAGTGAGTAATAGTGAAGAAAAGTTGAGAGCCATTGTATTGTAGAATGATAGCAGGTTGAATTGGATATTCTGTTGTTATTAGAATTAGAACTTGTTCCAAAGCCAAGATTTCATTGAACAGAAGCCAGCTGATACCCATTACCAAGTTTCTTGTTCTTAGAGAAGAAAGCTTACCACTTATTCAGTTCAGTTCAGTTTAGTCGCTCGGTTGTGTCTGACTCTTTGAGACCCCATGAATTGCAGCACTCCAGGCCTCCCTGTCCATCACCAACTCCTGGGGTTCACTCAAATTCACCTCCATCGAGTTGGTGATGCCATCCAGCCATCTCATTCTCTGTCATTCCCTTCTCCTCCTGCCCCCAATCCCTCCCAGCATCAGAGTCTTTTCCAATGAGTCTATTTCTGCACTTCAAATATTTAAAGAGACTATTTTTAGTGTTGCTTTGTAATTAAGTGATATACTACTTCAGTCTGGTAACTTTTAGACTAGTTATGAAGTTCTTGGAAGTGTCATCATGCTTCAGATATTTTCACCTCCTTCAAGACTGAAGTCATCCAGTAGAAAAATCCCCAGAGCCCAAGAGGGAAGAAGAGGCAAGCAGGGCATTCCAGTTCCTAGTCAAGGCTTCTAGAATAGGTTAGCTGCCTTAACATGTCTTTTATCATAAAGGCACTGAATTAAAGGACAAAGTCAGCAATGAGAAATGTTACATGAATTATATGGAAAGGAGTTTCACTCAGTCGTGTCCGACTCTTTGCGACCCCGTGGAATTAAGCCCACCAGGCTCCTCTGTCCATGGGATTATCCGTCCATGGGGTTCTCCAGGCAAGAATACCAGAGTGGGTTGCCATTTCCTTCTCCAGGGGATCTTCCTGACCCAGGGATTGAACCCAGGTCTCCCACATTGCAGGCAGATGTTTTAACCTCTGAGCCACCAGGGAAGCCCCTCATTAGAAAACAGAAGATAATAATAAATTTGGATAAACTTAATTTAGGCTATTAAATTGATGTAGACACTAAAATAAATTTCAAAATGAAAACTAAAGGTAAACTTTGATGAAAATATAATAAACTCTGGCCTTGAAGAAGTTATGGGAGTTAAAAATCACTCATTTTATTTTTTACTCAAGAAATATTAAAGACTAAATATCCCAAGGAGAATATAATGATGAAAATTCTAATTTGAAGGAAGTTTTGATAAAGATATGATAGAAATATGAACCAAGTGCATGTAATCCCCAAAAAGCCTAGCTACCTGCAGTCAATTCTGAGCTTCATGTAAAATTCAAAGAAATGCCAATCAATTCAAAATCTAATAAGGATATGAAAGACATTAATGAATATTTACTGTTCCTTAAAAAATCCAAATATAACATTATAAAATCCATTTTGCAATTTATCATGGTTATGAAAACTTATCTATCATATATTAATATCTTTCTTTCCTTAACCTCTCTAAAACGTTACCCTAAACTAAACACATACTGATTCCAAACTTCTCTGCTCATCTCATCTTTGAATCTATTAACTGATCTTCTGAGATAGTCTGTACTTGCCTATTTATTTATTTAATTGGATGATAATTGTTTTAAAATGTCATGTTGTTTTCTTTTTCTGCTATGCAACAATGCAAATCAGCCATCTGTCTTAAGCCTCCCTCTGCTCTTGCCTATTTAAAACTATCAAAGCTATAAATGACCATATATATTTCCTATTTCATATAAAAATAAAGAAAGAAGTATGGGAAAATTATCTTCTAATAGAAATAAAGGTTATTAAAAAAATAAAGTTCAGAGAGAGAAGATTAATTCAGTGACAGAGGCATTAATGCAAGTTGTTGGTAAAATTCAAAATGTATATTTCCAATGAATACTTTCAACTGTTAGATAAAACCTTTAGAGAGAGGCTACAGTTGAGGTAAAATATTTGGATTTGTAAGAATAGGGAGGGCTTCCCAGGTGGCTAAGTGGTACAGAATCCGCCTGTCAAGCAGGAGATCCGACTTTGATCCTTGGGCTGGAAAGATCCCCTGAACAAGGAAATGGCAACCCACTCCAGTATTCTTGCCTGGAAAATCCACTGGACAGAGGAACCTGGAGGAATACAGTCCATAGGGTTGGAAAAATGTATGAGACTGCCAAGAGTGAGAATTTTGGTGATGAAAAAAACAAGCTTTAAGGAAGATTCTTGGGAAACAACACTATGAAGTTAATAAGACAAAAAGAATGTGCCAGATAACATATGGCAAGAAGACAAGAAGATGGAGGAATGCTGTGTCAAGTAACAAAAAAAATTAAAAAACAACAGATACCACAAAGAGATCAAGTTGTACAGTGTTGTAGCTACTCTTCTGCTATTGTAGAAGCAGAATATATATTGTGAAGCTACTCTTCTGCTATGGGTAAAATTTCCCTTGAAACGTGTAAGAAATGTTATCAGGAAATTATTCTTTTTCCAAAAATATTAAAAACAATTTTGCTTTTTTTTTTTTTTT
>SJYT01082117.1:0-39673 GCA_006410635.1 Cephalophus harveyi | reverse complement strand
CTGGGATTTCTTTGGAAGGAATGATGCTAAAGCTGAAACTCCAGTACTTTGGCCACCTCATGCGAAGAGTTGACTCGTTGGAAAAGACTGTGATGCTGGGAGGGATTGGGGGCAGGAGAAGAAGGGGACGACCGAGGATGAGATGGCTGGATGGCATCACTGACTCAATGGATGTGAGTCTGAGTGAACTCCGAGAGATGGTGATGGACAGGGAGGCCTGGCGTGCTGCGATTCATGGGGTCGCAAAGAGTCGGACACGACTGAGCGACTGAACTGAACTAAGACTCTAAAGGCCCAACATATCCTACAAAATTTCCCACAGATTTTCAGTTTTTTCTAAGCTTCTGTCTTGTTTCACTAAAGTAGAAGATGACAATCACATCTGGCCAGCATTCCCATCCATGGTGAGGAAGGCCCTGGGCATCAATTCCTCCTGTTATAGTTCAATAACCTGTTTCTCTGAAGAGTAGAGAGACAACTCTTCACCCTTCACACCAATGGAGTCTTACCCTCCAAGTATTAATCTTTTCCTAGAGAATTAGATTTGGACACAAGAGTGATCATCAGGTAACAGTAAACACCACCTCCAGCCTCAAGAGTATAGTTACAAAAGGACAAATGTTTAACTTCCAAAGTTTACAAACAGCTCACGAAACTCAACAAAACAAAAAACTCAGTTGAGAAACACGTAGAAGACTTAAATAGACAATTATACAAAGAAGACACACAGATGGCACATGAAAAGATGCTCAACACTGCTAATTATTAGAGAAATGGAAATCAAAACACTACCTCAGCCAATCAGAATGGCCATCATTTAAAAAATCTACAAATAACAAATGCTGGATAGGGTGAGAAGAAAAGGGAACCGTCCTACATTGTTGGTGGGAATGTAAATTGGTGTGGTCACTAGGGAAAATTGTATCTCTGTGGTTCTTCAAAAAAATAAAAATAGAGTTACAAACAATTCTACTTCTAGATATGTATCCCAACAAAACTATAATTCAAAAAGATACTTGCTCCCCTATGTTCATAACAATGTTCATAACAGCCAAAACAACCTAAATGTCTATCAACAGATGATTCAATAAACAAGATGTGGCACATAAATACAATGGAACGCTGAGGGCATGCTCAGTCTACTTAGCCATAAAAAAGAATGAAATATTGCCATTTTCAGCAACATGGATGGACCTAGAAGTTATACTAGGTCAGTTAGAAAGACAAAGACAAATATCACATAATATCATTTATATGTGGAATCTAAAGTGAAAAGTGAAGTCGGTCAGTCATGTCTAACTCTTTGTGACCCCATGGACTGTAGCTTACCAGACTACTCAGTCCATGGAATTTTCCAGGCAAGAGTACTGGAGTGGGTTGCCATTTCCTTTTCCAGGGGATCTTTCCAACCTATGGATTGAACCGAGGTCTCCCACATTCCAGGCAGACGCTTTACTGTCTGAGCCACCAGGGAATCCATTGAATTTAAAATATGACACAAATTAACTTATCTATGAAAAAGAAAGGTTTGCAGACACAGAGAAGAGCCTTGTGGTTGCCAAAGGTAGGGCTGACTGGGAGAGGGATGGGTTGGTACTTTGGGATTAGCAAATGCAAACTATTACATATAGAATGGATAAACAGCAAGGTCTTACTGTATAGCACAGGGAACCAGATACAATATCATGTGGCAAATCATAATGGAACAGAATATGAAAAAGTGTGTGTGTACATATATGTGTGTGTGTGTATAACTGAATCACTTTGCTGTACAGCAGAAATGAATATAACATTATAAATCAACTATATATCAATAAAATTATTTTTTGTAAAAAAAAAAAAAGGTTATGGTTAAAAAAGGAAATAAAAAATCCAGTCCAATTTCAAGACATTTACAAAGGTTTCAGTTATTTGGTGTGAAACAACTCCAAATACAGGACTTCACAATATAATCCATATTGCACTGAGTAAGGCTATTTTCTGCTTCCATTTGGTTTTTTCCAGGCTTTAGGTGAGAGCCTGGTATGGCTCTATATGTCTTCTGCCAGCTTCTCCCTGTGATGGCTCGAGTAATGGCATGCAAAACCTGAATATGGACGTGATCATACATTGTCATGGCACTTGTGGGGAGGCAAGGTGTGACTCTATTTTTTTTTAAAAACACAGACATACACCAGGAACATAATCTAGCAAGGGGAAATTACCTTAAAAATACAACTAATCATTTTACTAAACAGAACTTAATTTTTTAAGAAGAGTCTTTCCTCTTGTTTATATTTTAGATGCCCTTAATTCAGAAGATTATTCAAAGTTTTTTTTTTCTTAAGTGTGAGACAATTGGCTCCAAAGTTAAATTTTAAAAGCCCACTTTTAGAAAGAAGAAGCCACTAGCAAATTTATTTTCTTTTTACTTTTTTTTTAAATTGTTACTGGAATATAGTCGATATACAATGTTGTGTCAGTTTCAGGTATACAGTAAAGTGGCAAGTTTTTTTCTTTCACATTTTTATTGCTATTCTGAACATATTTGAAAGTTAGTAACAACAACTATGAAGATACCCTGCTATACTGGGACTCTTCCACACAGATATCTTAGAAATTTGAAGTTTCAAAATGAATAGCTATCTGGAAATGTTAAATAGAGGTAATGAAAGCTGCAAAATTTTAATGAAGAGTGCTGAAGTTTTCAATATGTTAGAAAGTTTTAAAGTGATATTCATTCATTTGAGGACTAATTGGGTTAAATACAATTCTTAGGCTTTAGAGTAGGCTGTGACTGCCAATTATAAGGCAGATAAAATTACTTACATCCACCAGCACTTTGCTGCCAAACTATAATTAAAACATACATAAGACCAAAGTTTGCCACATTTTTATCATTCAAACATTTGTTAAGCAATATTACTAAGAATGTTTAAAAATATTAGTAAGAATGATTAACAAATGTTTGTATGATAAAAATGTGGCAAACTTTGATCTAAGGTATATTTTAATTATAATTTGGCAGCAAAGTGTTGGTGGGAAGATTAGTAAGAATGTGGACTTCCCAGGTGGCGCTAGTGGTAAAGAATTTGCCTGCCATTGCAGGAGACTCAGGAGATTCAGGTTTGATCCCAAGGTCAGGAAGATCGCCTGGAGGAGGAAATGGCAACCCACTCCAGTACTCTTGCCTAGAAAATTCCATGGACAGAGGAGCCTGGTGGGCTACAGTCCATGGGGTAGCAAAGAGTCAGACATGACTGAGCATCTGAGCACCATGAGTAAGAATGTACAAAAAACAATGTATCTTGTTCTATATACTATATAAAGTCAGATTTTGATCATTTAGGTTGTTCTGAACCTTGCCTTTTATGCCTTTTATTTATTTTAGACTTACCAGTCAGTGCTTTAAAAGGAGAACTCTGCTATATTTATAGTTGACATTAGGCATTCAGTGTATTCAACATTCTCAGCCAAATTTATCTGGGAATTTAATTTGGAGTATCAGTATATTGGCAAATTTGGAAAACTAAGCAGTGGCCACAGGACTAGAAAAGCTTCGTTTTCATTCCAATCCCAAAGAAAGGCAATGCCAAAGAATGCTCAAACTGCTGCAAAATTGTACTCATCTCACACACTAGTAAAACAATCCCCAAAATTCTCCAAGCCAGGCTTCAGAAATATATGAACCATGAAATTCCAGATATTCAAGCTGGTTTTAGAAAAGGCAGAGGAACCAGAGATCAAATTGGCAACATTTGCTGGATCATTGTCAAAGCAAGAGAGTTCCAGAAAAACATCTATTTCTGCTTTATTGACTATGTCAAAGCCTTTGACTGTGTGGATCACAATAAACTGTGGAAAATTCTGAAAGAGATGGGAATACCAGACCACCTGACATGCCTCTTGAGAAACCTGTATGCAGGTCAGGAAGCTACTGTTAGAACTGGACATGGAACAGACTTGTTCCAAATAGGAAAAAGAAGTATGTCAAGGCTGTATATTGTCACCCTGCTTATTTAACTTATATACAGAGTACATCATGAGAAACGCCGGGCTGGATGAAACACAAGCTGGAATCAAGATTGCTGGGAGAAATATCAATAACCTCAGATATGCAGATGACACCACCCTTATGGCAGAAAATGAAGAAGAACTGAAGAGCTTCTTGATGAAAGTGAAAGAGGAGAGTGAAAAAGTTGGCTTAAATCTCAACATTCAGAAAATGAAGATCATGGCATCTGGTTCCATCACTTCATGGCAAATAGATGGGGAAACAATGGCTGGCATTATATTTTTGGGCTCCAAAATAACTGTAGATAGTGATTTCAGCCATGAAATTAAAAGACCCTTGCTCCTTGGAAGGAAAGTTATGACCAACATAGACAGCATATTCAAAAGCAGAGACATTACTTTGCCAACAAAGGTCCTAAGAGCTTCTTGATGAAAGTGAAAGAGGAGAGTGAAAAAGTTGGCTTAAATCTCAACATTCAGAAAATGAAGATCATGGCATCTGGTTCCATCACTTCATGGCAAATAGATGGGGAAACAGTGGCTGGCATTATATTTTTGGGCTCCAAAATAACTGTAGATAGTGATTTCAGCCATGAAATTAAAAGACCCTTGCTCCTTGGAAGGAAAGTTATGACCAACATAGACAGCATATTCAAAAGCAGAGACATTACTTTGCCAACAAAGGTCCGTCTAGTCAAAGCTATGGTTTTTCCAGTGGTCATGTATGGATGTGAGAGTTGGACTATAAAGAAAGCTGAGCGCCGAAGAATTGATGCTTTTGAACTGTGGTGTTGGAGAAGATTCTTGAGAGTCTCTTGGACTGCAAGGAGATCCAACCAGTCCATTCTGAAGGAAGTCAGTCCTGGGTGTTCGTTGGTAGGACTGATGTTGAAGCTGAAACTCCAATACTTTGGCCACCTTATGAGAAGATTTGATGCATTTGAAAAGACCCTGATGTTGGGAAAGATTGAGGGCGGGAGGAGAAGGGGACAACAGAGGATGAGATGATTAGATGGCTTCACTGACTCAATGGACATGAGTTTGGGTAAACTCCAGGAGTTGTTGATGGACAGGGAGGCCTGGCTTGCTGCGGTTCATGGGGTCACAAAGAGTTGGACACGACTGAGACTGAATTGAACTGAATTTGGAGTATCATTCTTAAAAATATATGATATGTGCCTAGCAGAACTGTTTCCCCCTTTAATGTAATATTTAGGGGTGGGCAGGATCTCTAAGATACTTCAGTCATCCAAATATGTAGAAATAGCACTCATTTCATACATGAAAGTCCAATTCTAACATTTGTTACATTAACCAGCAAAGCCTTGGTTTTTGATTGAGATATGGATTACAAATCTCCATATGGGCTTCCACGGTGGCTCAGGTGGTAATGAATCCACCTGCGATGTGGGATACCTGGGTTCTTTTCCTGGGTTGAGAATATCCCCTGGAGGATGGCCTGGCAACCCTCTCCAGAATTCTTGCCTGAAGAATCCCCACAGACAGAAGAACCTGGCAGGCTACAGTCCATGGGGTCACAAAGAGTCAGACATGACTGAACGACTAAGCACACAGCACATGGATTACAAGAGCAATTTTTAATAGCTACCTGTGGATTAGATAGATCACTACATAACTTTGTCTGAAGTGTGATTGCCTTTCGATGAATCTTAAAATCTTTAAGTCCTCAAACTTTGTTATTTTTCTCAAAGTTGTTTTAGCTGTTCTAGATCCTTGTATTTCTACATGAATACTAGAATCAATTTGTCAGTTTCTATTAAAAAAAATGCCTGAAAGGATTTTGATTTAGATAGCTATAAGTCTAAACATTAATTTGTANTATTCACAGATTGCTGAGATTTTTTAGTTAACTATTTTTTTCTGCCTCTAATGAAATGACCACATGCATTCCTATTTTCATTCTTTGAATTGCAAACTATCTTTGCATTCTTGGAATAATCCTCACTTACTTGGAATATAGAATCAATTTGGTGTATTGTTGAATTCAATTTGTTAAGGTTTTATTTAAAAATTTTATATCTACTTCTGCTTCATTGACTAAAGACTTTGACTGTGTGGCTCACAACAAATTGTGGAAAATTCTTAAAGAGATGGGAATATCAGACTGTCAGACCACCTGATCTGCCTCCTGAGAAATCTGTATGCAGGAGAAGAAGCAACAGAATTGGACATGGAACAACAAACTGGTTCAAAATTGGGAAAGGACTACGTCAAAGATGTATATTGTCACCGTGTTTATACAATTTATATGCAGTGTACACCATGCAAAGTGCTGGGCTGGATGAATCACAAGCTGGAATCAAGACTTCTAGGAGAAATATCAACGACCTCAGATGTGCAGATGATAGCACCTTAATGGCAGAAAGTGAATAGGAACTAAAGAACCTCTTGATAAAGTTGAAAGATGAGAGTGAAAAAGCTGGCTCAACATTCAAATAACTAAGATTATGGCACCTGGTCTCATCATTTTATGGCAAATAGATGGGGAAACAGTGGAAATAGTGACAGAGTTTATTTTGGGGCACTCCAAAATCACTGTGGATGGTGACTGCAACCATGAAATTAAAAGATGCTTACTCCTGGAAGAAAAGCTGTGGAAAACCTAGGTAACATATTGAAAAGCAGAGACATCATTTTGCTGACAAATGTACATATAGTCAAAGCTATGTGAGAATTGGACCAGAAGGAAGGCTGAGTGACAAAGAATTGGTGCTTTTGAAATGTGGTTCTGGGGAAGATAGAGATTAAATCTGCAAATCCTAAAGGAAATCCACCCTAAATATTCATTGGAAGGACTGATGCCGAAGCAGAAGCTCCAATACTTAGGCCACCTGATGGGGAGATCTGACTCATTTGAAAAGATCATGATGCTGGGAAAGATTGAAAGCAAGAGGAGATGGGGACAAGAGGATGAAATGGTTGGATGGCGTCATTGACTCAATGGACATGAGTTTGAGCAATCTCTGGGAGATTGTGAAGGACAGGGAAGCTCAACGTACTGCAGTCCAAAGGGTTGCAAAGAGTTGGACACAACTTAGTGACTGAACAACGAAATTTGATGAGATGTGTTTATTCTTCAGTTTTCTTATAAAACTTTTGTCTTGTTTTTGTGTCAGGTTAAATTCTGGCCTCATAGAGTTAAGTTAGGAAGCATTCTATCCTCTGCAATTTTCTACAGGAATCTGTTTAGAATTGTTTTATTTAATTCTTTCTTAGATGTTTATTTCACAGCATTTGACAAAGGTAATCAGTTGGTATTAATTTACATATTCTAACAGAAATCATGCCTGTTTTTCTTGCCAATATATCTTTAGAGTCTAAAAGAATGCTGACTTCATATAAGCAACCCAGGAAATATATATGGATTGTATAAAAGATTAAAACAAACAAACAAACATGACTCTCTTACCATGTTCTTTGCTGCTGATTTAGGAAACAGAATTTTCATCTTAATATTAATTCAAAATTCTGTTACTGTTAATTAATTTCAAAAAAGTACACCTAGGTCTTATTTTATACATTTATTTACTTTTTATAGCTGGCATAATTTTAATAATGTAATGGTAAAATTACTTACTGAAAGTAATTAGCAGCTTTAATATGTAGACATTCAAGTAAAATACCTATAATCTTTTCTGCCTTTTTCAAATAACAGCATTAGTCTGATTATTCTATTTATATCTTACTAAAAAGGATATAATATATTTAAATGCTTACATATTTTCCATTGCACATGCCAAAGAACAAGTGGTTTAATAGTGTTTTCTCAGCTCCATGTTTTTAGTTCAACAACATCCAATGTTTCTGTTCAATTTCACTACTAAGTATAAATTTGCAACTTCAACCTGGTATTTCCTAATTATCCAGCACCCTGACATCTAATTTTTTAAAATAATTTGAATTTCTAAATCACTTCAAAACCTAATGGAACTCAAATGCTATTACAGCTGAAACCTCTTAATAGAGCCCTGTTAATAAAGACAATCTAGTTAAATTAGGCACTTTCAGTGAATATATTTTATCTTGGCCACTTAATGTAATCCAAAATAATAATAATGGCTAATAAGTACATGTTGATAATAGCACATTTTCTCCATTAACCATTTGCCTGGGCTGTTGGGATTTTTCTGCTTCAGAGTTAATAAGAGTCATTGATTTGAGTGATTCCTTTATAAATTCAAATTTGTAGTTTACAGAAAACAAGTACTCATAATTCAGGGATATCAGTATAATTTAGGTATGTATACAAAAGCCTGGTAACTGTCATACCCCTTCTCAGAAAACTAACATAGATTGTTCTTGAAATAAGTCATTGCTATTTTTTTTTTTTTAGTTCTATTAAGCATCAGAATTGAAACATCACAAACTCTCATTAATATTATTTTACATGGGTGAAACACTTTGCAAACTGTAATATTATAGCTATTAACTTTAAGCTATTTAAGATAAAACACAAGGTTATAGAACAGCTAACAGTTCCAAAATTTATCACAAACACTGAAAAACAAATATGTCATAGTAGCAGAGTTTTTCTATCTCTTCAGTGTAATTTAGTCAAAGATTAAGCTGCTTTTGTAAACAGTGTGACACTTCACTAAAGCACATTTTGTATATCCTGTTAAGGATAAAGGAGTTACTTCATTCAAACAAAAGATTTGCTGAATATCATATGGCCTTTTAGTTTTCTTATTCTAAAAGCTCTTGAATCTTTAAACTAATTTGTATAACTATTTCCTTACCAGAGCTGATTGTTTTCTTTAATTTCCTCAATATTTATCAAGTACCAACTACATGTTAAATATTATGCTATCTTTCATTAGCAAAAATATGAATATTGCAAAATTTTCCATTGTCTAGTTCACATTATTCTGCCTATAATTTGTTCTCTCCAGCAGGGGAGAAGTTTAGAACTATCTTTATCTGAATTATTTTACACTATTATTCTGGGTTAGATCTACTAATGAGGGGCTTTCTACTGATATCTTTAGGAGAAAACTAAATCATTTTTCTACAGTTGTGCTGTGTTCAGGCAGTTAAGATCTTCTACAATGTCTTCTCCTAGCTTTCAAGGATCCTTCTGGAAATCACTGTTGTGAGAATCTAACTAACATCTCCAGTATAGACTTCTCTAGGATTCCAAATTGATAAGTGGTTACTCTGGAAAATCACTCACTATGGGGGTCTAGGTGGCTGACACCACTAAAAGAAACACATCAGCAATTTTTGCACTGTAGGATATCTTGGATAACACTTTTCTGATCTTAGGTTCCAAACCTCCCAAAGATTGTATAATTTCTAAATCGTGTTTTAAATTTATTTTTCTACTTAAACTTTCAGTCAAAATAGAGCAACATGAATTCACCGTCTCATCTGAAATTAAAAAATGAGGTAAACTATAAAGCATGTTTTTCAAGGATTGTGTACCAGGCAGTCAAAAAACATCTTTGAGAGACAGAACATAAACAGAATCCAATGTTTGGCTCTCTCTACTTTCTAGAGAGTATTTTCCAGCCATAGACCAGGGATAAGGAGCACAGATGGACCTGGGTGTATTCCTGAGCTGAGAATATGGAGAAAAGTATTCACAAACTTATCATAAACTTGATGACTTGAGTTTGCAAAGCAGTATACCAAAGAAGAGAGACTGACACAGCCTGGAGGCTTCTCCAGAGCTCTACAGAGGATCCCTTTTGAGTCTATAGTTTACTAAAGATGAGCGCACGTATGTGAAAAAATTACCTGAGATCTACCCAAAAGGAACATGTAGAGCTATCCCCAGAACTTATGTAGGGCTGCTTTCAAATAACCTAGAATCCTTTTTATTTTTTTTTAAACACAAAAAGTAAATGTATGATTACCAAAGGGTAAAGGTGGGGTGGGGGAAGATAAATTAGTTTGGGATCAACATATATATACTACTATATATAAAATCATAACCAATAAAGCCTATTGTATAGCACAGGAAACTATACTCAATATTCTGTAATAAATAAGTGACAAGAGTCTGAAAAAGTACACGTGTCACACACACACATATTATATATACATATATATACACACACAGAGCTTTCCAGGTGGCGCAGCTGGTAAAGAATCTGCCTGCCAATGTAGAAGACACAAGAGAAGTGCAATTCCTCTGTTGTGAAGATCCCCTTGGAGTAGGAAATGGCAACCCTCTCCAGTATCCTTGCCTGGAAAATTCCATGGACAGAGCAGCCTGATGTTGCAGAGTTGGATACAACTGAGCAATTGAGCATGCACACACACACACACACACGCACATATATATATGAATAACTGCTGTATACCTAAAACTAACATTTTAAGTCAACTATACTTCAATTAAAAACGACAACAACAACTAAGGAAAACAGTTTTTATTGAATCCAGAGAGATATACAGGCTCAATTATAGAAGTAAGAAATGTAACAAGCTACATATACAAATGTGTACAACACAGTAAGTTACAACAGTTGTCTGAAGAATATGAGCATATGCAACTAAGTTCTAAAAATAGATGGTCAATGGGGAGAAGGTAAGTAGCTCAGCATAGCGAACATAGAGGAGGAGAGTATAGAAAAATAAAAAGCTCAGTAGATAAATATGAAACCAATCATGAGCAGCATTTTTGTACAAAGAATGCTTATAGATATTAAGAAGTCATACAGCAAACTAGATGTCCATCAGCAGATGAATGAATAGGAAAGCTATGGTACATATACACAATGGAGTATTACTCAGCCATTAAAAAAATACATTTGAATCAATTCTAATGAGGTGGATGAAACTGGAGCCTATTATCCAGAGTGAAGTAAGCCAGAAAGAAAAACACCAATACAGTACACTAGTGCATATATATGAAATTTAGAAAGACGGTAATGATAACCCTGTATGCGAGAGAGCAAAAGAGACACAGACGAATAGAACAGTCTTTTGGACTCTGTGGGAGAGGGAGAGGGTGGGATGATTTGGGAGAATGGCATTGAAACATGTATAATATCGTATAAGAAATGAATCACCAGTCCAGGTTCAATGCAGGATACAGGATGCTTGGGGCTGGTGCACTGGGATGACCCAGAGGGATGGTACAGGATGGGAGGTGGGAGGGGGGTTCAAGATGAGGAACACGTGTACACCCGTGGCAGATTCATGTTGATGTATGGCAAAACCAATACAATATTGTAAAGTAATTAGCCTCTAATTAAAATAAATAAATTTAAATAAAAAAAAAAAGAAGTCATACAGAATGTTTGTAGGAAAGCAACATGGAGGTGTATATCAAGACAAACATAGAACGATTAACTGTAATTTAGAAACTTTCCACTGAATAACAGAAAATTGAACCCAAATTGTCTTAGACAAATAAATTTTGAAATGTTATTGGCTCATATATTGTTTAAATTTACTTTTAACTTGAAGATAACTGCTTTACAATGTTATGTTGGTTTCTGCCATACAACCGACATGAATTAGCCAATAAGTACACACATATACCCTCCCTTTTGAAACTCCCTCCCACCACATTCCCCATCCCAGTCCTCTAGGTCATTAAGAGCAACAGGTTGAGTTCCCTGTGTTATACAGCAACTTCTCACTACTTATCTATTTTATACATGGTAATATATATTTCAATGCTACTGCCTCAATTTATCCCACTCTCTCTTTCCCCCACTGTGTCCACAAGTCTAGTTTCTACACCTATGTCTCTATTCCTGCCTTGGAAATAGGTTAATCAGTACTGTTTTTCTAGATTCCACATATATTCCTTAATATATGATATCATGTACTTTAAAATGAACTATTTGGCTAAATGACTTCTTGATTCAGAGACTAAACTGATGTCTCTGGATAGGGTTTCTCTCCATTATTTTTCTCTTCAGTCTCCAAGCTGATTTCCTTCTCAATCTCCATTTAGTATTAACATGATCTAACAGCAGTTCTCATTCTACAAATTCCAAGTTGTAAAACCAGTAGGAAAATGTTCATGTTTCCTTTCCAGTAGTCATAAAAAAAATTTATTTGACTCTCAATAGCTTTGACCAAATCAAAGATCTATGGATCAATTATAGACTTCTATGTCAAGATAATGACATAAATAAAGTAAGCAAAGTAATGGTCAAAATTCTCCAAGCCACGTTTCAACAGTAAGTGAACCGTGAACTTCCAGGTGTTCAAGCTAGATTTAGAAAAAGCAGAGGAACCAGAGATCAGAGTGCAACATCCATTGGATCATTGAAAAGCGAGAGAGTTTCAGAAAAATATCTACTTCTGCTTTATTGACTACGCTAACACCTTTGACTGTGTGGATCACAATAAACTGTGAAAAAATTCTGAAAGAGATGGGAATACCAGACCTACTGACCACCTCCTGAGAAATCTGTATGCAGGTCAAGAAGCCACAGTTAGAACTGGGCATGGAACAACAGACTGGTTCCAAATAGGAAAAGGAGTACATCAAGGCTGTATATTGTCACCCTGCTTATTTAACTTACATGCAGAGTACATGATGAGAAACGCTGGGCTGGAAGAAGCACAAGTTGGAATCAAGATTGCCGGGAGAAATATCAATAACCTCAGATGTGCAGATGACACCACCTTTATGGCAGAAAGTGAAGAGGAACTAAAAAGCCTCTTGACGAAAGTGAAAGAGGAGAGTGAAAAAGTTGGCTTAAAGCTCAACATTCAGAAAACGAAGATCATGGCATCCGGTCCCACCACTTCATGGCAAATAGATGGGGAAACAATGGAAACAGTGATCAACTTTATTTTCTTGGACTCCAAAATCACTGCAGATGATGACTGCAGCCATGAAATTAAAAGATGCTTGCTCCTTGGAAGAGAAGTTATGACCAACCTAGATAGCATATTAAAAAGCAGAGACATTACTTTGCTAACAAAGGTCCATCTAGTCAAAGGTATGGTTTTTCCAGTAGTCAAATATGGATGTGAGAGTTGGACAATAAAGAAAGCTGAGAGCCGAAGAATGGATGCTTTTGACCTGTGGTGTTTGAGAAGACTCTTGAGAGTCCCTTGGAATGCAAGGAGATCCAACCAGTAAATCCTAAAGGAAATCAATCCTGAATATTCATTGGAAGGACGCATGCTGAAGTTGAAACTCCAGTACTTTGGCCACCTGATGCGAAGAACTAACTCATTGGAAAAAATTCTGATGCTGGGCAAAATTGAAGGCAGGAGGAGAAGAGGACGACAGAGGCTGAGATGGTTGGATAACATCACCGAATCGATGGACGTGAGTTTGAGTAATCTCTGGGAGCTGGTGATGGACAGGGAGGGCTGGCATGCTGCAGTCTATGAAGTCACAAAGAGTCAGACATGACTGAGTGACTGAACTGAACTGAACTGGTGTCAAGATAGTGCAAAGCTCTGATCGTCTAATTTGCAAACAAATCATATACCTACACCTGTTAGGTTAGGGGATGTAGAGGTTGCACAGAGGGAAATTTGGATAATGTCAGCAGACAAATGCAAATGAGATGTAAATGGAAAAAAACAATAGGGATAAATAAAATCTTCTTAGGGGGAAAAATGTGTAATGAGTGCATGTATAAAGGCATCTCTAGCTCCAAGGGTTGTTAACTGTGGGCTGTTAACTTCCTTTTTTTGGCACTCTCTGGAAAGATGACAAATATTATTTCAAAAATAGTTATTGAGTGCCCACTGAGAGCCAGTAATTTTGCTATGTACTAAAGACACTAAATCAAACAAGATGTGGTTTCCATACTCAATAAATTTATAGCTTAGTATAAGATATAAGTAAGTTTGTTAAATGCTACAGAAAAAGTGTGTAAGGAGTCACAGGAGCTCAAGAAGAACTTCAAAATCATATTGGGAGTTTGTATGGTTGATATTTAAGCCAAATTTGGAAGGGCAGGAGTTAATTAAATGAAACAATGTCACAGAATAGAAATAATAAGAATATTACAGAAGAGGAATCAATGGGAAGAGAGACATGAAAATAATTAAAGACTTGGTATATTAAGGGCACTGATGTAGTAGTGGAGTGATGTAACACAGATGTAGGGAATATGAGAGTAAATGAAGTTAGACACATAAGGAGCATATCAACGACTGTATATTAAGCTAAGAAATTTGAATCTTTTATGAAAAATATTGTGAACCTACCAAATTATTGCAGCGAGGAAAGATATAATCAGAGCAACATTATAGAAAGGCCCTTCTGACAACTGATAGGAAAATATACTGAAGAAGGTCCAGAGTGTCAACTGGGAGATTCTCTAGAAGGTTTTGACAATAATTAAGATGAGTGACAGAGGCAGTTGAGCAGGTATTAAAGTAGAAGACACTTTGCTGTATGGGAGAATGGAGGCTTTGGTGATTTCCTTTTTATATCAGTCTAATATAATGCCCTGGAGAAGGAAATGGCAACCCACTCCAGTATGCTTACCTGGAGAATTCCATGGACAGGGGAGCCTGATGGGCTATAGTTTTGGGGGTCACAAAGAATTGGACACAACTGAGTGACTAACACACACAACATAATGCTCATCAATTTTATTGGTCTTTCAAAGAAACATTTCAATAATTTCTATTTTATATCTGTATTATATTTAATTCATTTCTTCTCTAATGATTATTTTCTTCTGTTTACTTTTTATTTATTCCATTGTTCTTTTTGTATTTTGGAGGGGATGGAAGTTTATTAATTTTCCACCCCATATTTGTAAATTTCTGACTTGCTAAAGTTTATTTGTAATAGATTACAGGCTGAATGTTTGTATTCCTCCAAAATCTGTACATTGAAACCTAATCCCCAGTGAAGTGGCATTTCAAATTGGGGTCTTTGAGAAGTGATTAGGTCATGAGGGGGAAGCATTCATGAAGAGAATTAGTGCTCTTATAAAAGACAGCCCAGAGAATTTTCTCAGCTATTCTACCACAGGAGGAGGATGCAACAAAAAGACATCAATCTGTGAACTAGAAGTAACTCTCACCAGATATTGAATCTGCCAACACCTTGATCTTGAACTTCCTAGCCTCCAGAATTGTCAAAAATAAATTTCTGTTGTTGATAAGTCACCCAGTCTGTGATAGTCTGCTATAAGAACTAGAGGAGACTAAGACATAACTCTCAAATAAATACTTATGGTGTTTTGTAATCACTGTGGAAATGTACAAAGATGTGTAATATTTGAATCTCTTGTGTACATGTTTCCAGTTGAATGAAGTGAAATGACATTCTTCCCCCTTGTTTCAGTTCTCATACTTGAATAAATGCCCTTTTCAAGGTCTATTTAAATGTCTCATCTTAGTGTCATATTTTACCTGTTTTTGCTTTTTGTAGGTGACTTTGCTGTTTAAATTACCCACAAGTAGATGGAAAATGATACTTCATGCAAGCAGGAATGACAGGAAAGTGGGAGTCGTGATACACATATCAGACAAAATAGACTTTAAAGCAAAATTTATATATGACCCAGAGGGATGGTATGGGGAGGGAGGTGAGGGGGGGTTTCAGGATTAGGAACACGTGTACACCTGTGGCAGATTCATGTTGATGTATGGCAAAACCAATACAATATTGTAAAGTAATTAGCCTCTAATTAAATAAATTTAAATTTAAAAAAATAAAAAACTTTAAAAAAGGAAAGATAAAGACACTATAAAAGAGAAAGACAAATACTGTATGATACTATTTATATGTGGAATCTAAACTATGGCACAAATAAATCTATCTATAAAACAGAAACAGACTCACAGACATAGAGAACAGACTTGTGGTTGTCAAGATAGCCGAGTGAGGAAATGGGGAGAGAGGGATGGATTGGGAGTTTGGGGGTTAGTAGATGGAAACTCTTACATTTAGAATGGACAAAAAATAAGGTCCTACTGGATAGCACAGGGAACTATATACAATATCCTGTGATAAATCATAATGGAAAAGAATATTTAAAAAGTATGTATATATATGTATAACTGACACTTTGTTGTACAACAGAGATTGGCAGAGCATTTTAAATCAATAATACTTCAATTAAAAAAAAGAAATTAGAAGAGAAAGGCATTATATGATGATAAAAGAATTAATACAAAAAGAGGATATTACATTCGTCAATATATATGCACCCAAATATATTAAACAAATGCTAACAGAAATAAGGGGAAAATTTGATAGGAATACAATAACAATAGGAGATTTTAACATCACACATATATTAATGGACAGATTTTCTAGATGAAAAATCAGTAAGGCAAGATCCTATGTGATACAACAAAACAGAGACTTAACTGATATTTTTAGGACATTACACCAAAAAATACCAAGAATGCACATTCTTTTTCAAGTGTATATGGAACATTCTCTAGGACTGACCACATTTTTTGTTGTTGTTTAAACACTAAGTAATATCTGACTCCTTTGTAACCCCATGAACTGAAGCCCACCAAGCTTCTCTATTCATGAGAATTTTCCAAGCAAGAATACTGGAGTGGGTTGACATTTCCTTCTTCAGGGGATCTTCCCAACAGGGATTGAACTGGAGTCTCCTACGTAATAGGAAGATTACCACTGAACCACCAGGGAAGCCAGTATTGGCCACATACAAGGGCACAAAACAAGTATCAACAAATGTAAGAATATAGAAATTATTTCAAATATCTTTTCTGACCAAAATGATATGAAACTATGGTTTCATAATGGTGAACCACAGAAAAAGAAATGAGAAAAAAAAGAAACTATGGTTTCATAATGGTGAACCACAAAAAAAAAATTAAGAAAAAAAAGGATTAAGTGGAGACTAAACAACATGCTACTAAAAAACCAATAGGTCACTAATGGAATCACAGAAGAAATTAAAATGCCCCCCAAGTATAGTGCTGAAATGCTACTTAGTATTCCTAAGCATAAGAAGGCTCTCATGTGCCTTACAGAGAAAATACATGTGTTAGATAAAATTTATCCAAGCATGAGCTATGAATAAAGTGCTAAGTTGCTTCAGTCATGTCCAACTCTGTGCAACCCTATGGACTGTAGCCTGCCAGGCTCCTCTTGTCCATGGGTTTCTCCAGGCAAGAATACTGGAGTGGGTTGCCATGCCCTCCTCCAGGGGATCTTCCCCACCCAGGGCTTGAACCTGTGTCTCTTATGTCTCCTGCACTGAAAGGTGGGTTCTTTACCACTAGTGCCACCTGGAAATCATGAGCTGTGGAGCTTTTGATTACAAATTTAAAGCTAATATGTATTAAAGTGCTGTTAGAGAGAACCAGGACTGTATATAGAAGATGGTGGAGTAGAAGAGTGTGTGCTCATCTTCTCCTGTGAGAGCTCCAAAATCACAGCTCACTGTTGAACAACCCAAATAGGAGGTTGTTGGATCCCACCAAAAAAGATACCCCACGTCCAGGGGCAAAGGAGAAGCCCCAACAAGACGGTAGGAGGGGCAAAATCATATTTAGAATCCAATCCCATTATTGCCAGAGATGCTCAGAGGGCTCCAACAAGACCCTATGCTCAGCAGCACCCAGAGACCCCACAGAGACTGAGCAAGATCTGCCTTTGAGTGTTTGAGTGTCTCCTGAGGAGGCACAGGCCAGCGGTGACCTGCTGCGGGGAAAGGGGCTCTGGCTGCAGTAGACCTGGAAGGTGCGGTGTGTGGCCTAAGTCCTTTTGGAGAAGGTCGTCATTAGCCCAACCATAGAGATACCAAGCAAAGGACCCACAAAGCAGAGAACAACTATATCAAAGAAGTTCTGCTGCAAAAGCTCTAGGGCCCACAACAGATTTTCCAACCTGGGAGATATGGCAAAGGGACTGAGAAACCCCAGGGAATTTGACTTTGAAGGCCAGTGGGATTTGGTTGGGGACTTCCCTGGTGGCTCAGAGGGTTAAGCGTCTGCCTACAATGTGGGAGACCCGGGTTTGATCCCTGGGGCAGGAAGATACCCTGGAGAAGGAAATGGTAATCCACTCCATTACTATTGCCTGGAAAATCCCATGAACAGAGGAGCCTGGTAGGCTACAGTCCGGGGGTTGCAAAGAGTCGGACGTAACTGCCACAGAACTGGGGAAACAGTCTCTTGGAGGGCACAAGCAAAAGTTTGTGCACACCAGGATCCAGGAGACAGGAGCACTGACCCCACAAGAGGTTGGGCCAGCCTTGCCTGTGAGTGTCCAGGAGTCTCTGGAGGAAGTGTGGGTCTAAAGTGGCCTGCCATGGGGTCAGGGGTATGGAACACAACAGTCCTGGGAGCCTAAATCATCTACTTCTGATTTATTGACTACGCTACACCTTTGACTGTGTGGATCAGAACAAACTGTGGAAAATCCTAAAAGAGATGAGAATACCAGACCACATTACATGCCTCCTGAGTAATCTGTATGCAGGTCAAGAAGAAAGTTAGAATTGGACATGGAACAACAGACTGGTTCCGAATTAGGGAAGAAGTATGTCAAGGCTGTATATTGTCACCCTGTTTGATTAACTTATATGCAAAGTACATCACCTGAAATGCCTGGCTGGATGAAGCATAAGCTGGAATGAAGATTGCCAGTAGAAATATCAATAACCTCAGATATTCAGATGATACCACTCTTATGGCAGAAAGCAAAGAGGAACTAAAGAGCCTCTTGATGAAAGTGAAAGAGGAGAGTGAAAAAGCTGGCTTTAAACTCAACATTCAGAAAACTAAGATCATGGCATCTGATCCCATTACTTCATGGAAAATAGATGGAGAAACAATGGAAACAGTGAGAGACATTTTTTTTGGAGGAGGGGAGGCTCAAAAATCACTGCAGACGGTGACTGCAACCATGAAATGAAAAGACGCTTGCTCTTTGGAAGAAAAGCTATGACCAACCTAGACAGCATATTAAAAGGCAGAGACATTACTTTGCCAACAAAGTTTCATCTAGTCAAAGCTATGGTTTTTCCAGTAGTCATGTATGGATCTGAGAGTTGGACAATAAAGAAAGCTGAGCCTCGAAGAATTGATGTTTTTGAACTGTGATCTTGGAGAAGACTCTTGAGAGTCTCTTGGACAGCAAGGAAATCCAACCAGTCAATCCTAAAGGAAATCAATCGTGAATATTCATTGGAAGGACTGATGCTAAAGCTGAAACTCCAGTACTTTGGCCACCTGATGTGAAGAACTGACTCATTGGAAAAAACCCTGATGCTGGGAAAGACTGAAGGCAGGAGGAGAACGGGATGTCAGAGGCTGAGATGGTTGGATTGCATCACCAACTCGATGGACATGAGTTTGAGCAAGCTCTAGGAGTTGGTGATGGACAGGGAGCCTGGCCTGCTGCAGTCCATGGGGTCACCAAGGGTCAGACACAACTGAGCAACTGAAATGAACTGAGAAAGAAATAGAAAGGGCTTCCCAGTAGACACTAGTTGTAAAGAACCACTGGCCAATGCAGGAGACATAAGAAACAAGAGTTTGATCCTTGGTTCAGAAAGAAGATCTCCTGGAGAAGGAACTGGTAACCCACTCCAGTATTCTTGCCTATAAAATTCCATGAAAAGAGGAGCCTAGAGGGCTACAGTCTATGGGGTCGCAAAAAGTCATACACGGCTGAACACGCACACTTACCCTACAACAAGAAACACGTAAAACAAGGTTATATATTGATAATCTGATGAAAATATGGCCAAAGCTCAGGAGAACCTAATCCTGTATTTCCCTCTGGAAAAGTGGTTTCAGTTCAGTTCAGTTTAGTTCGGTCGCTCAGTTGTGTCCGACTCTTTGCAACCCCATGAATCACAGCACACCAGGCCTCCCTGTCCACCGCTCCAGGAGTTCACTCAGACACGTCCATCGAGTCAGTGATGCCATCCAGCCATCTCATCCTCGGTCGTCCCCTTCTCCTCCTGCCCCCAATCCCTCCCAGCATCAGAGTCTTTTCCAATGGGTCAACTCTTTGCATGAGGTGGCCAAATTCCTGGAGTTTCAGCTTTAGCATCATCCCTTCCAAAGAAATCCCAGGGCTGATCTCCTTCAGAATGGACTGGTTGGATCGCCTTGCAGTCCAAGGGACTCTCAAGAGTCTTCTCCAACACCACAGTTCAAAAGCATCAATTCTTCAGCGCTCAGCCTTCTTCACAGTCCAAATCTCACATCCATACATGACCACAGGAAAAACCATAGTCTTGACTAGACGGACCTTAGTCGGCAAAGTAATGTCTCTGCTTCTGAATATACTATCTAGGTTGGTCATAACTTTCCTTCCAAGGAGTAAGCATCTTTTAATTTCATGGCTTCAGTCACCATCTGCAGTGATTTTGGAGCCCAAAAAAATAAAGTCTGACACTGTCTCCACTGTTTCCCCATCTATTTCCCATGAAGTGATGGGACCGGATGCCATGATCTTCGTTCTCTGAATGTTGAGCTTTAAGCCAACTTTTTCACTCTCCTCTTTCACTTTCATCAAGAGGTGTTTTAGTTCCTCTTCACTTTCTGCCATAAGGGTGGTGTCATCTGCATATCTGAGGTTATTGATATTTCTCCCGGCAATCTTGATTCCAGCTTGTGTTTCTTCCAGCCTAGCGTTTCTGATGATGTGCTCTGCATATAAGTTAAATAAGCAGGATGACAATATACAGCCTTGACGTACTCCTTTTCCTATTTGGAACCAGTCTGTGGTTTAGTATTCACTAATTCAGTGATTAAGAATATTTTTAGAAAATAACTACTATGGAAAATGAAAATCAACTGTTAAAACTTAAATAGTACTTTCAAGAAAGTCTTCTATGTCACTGTATTTTTCTTTCTTTTATCTCTGTTTCATTCTAGATATTTTCTTCTGATTTATCAGTTCAGTTCATTCCCAAAGTCGTGTCTGACTCTTTGCAACCCCATGGACTGCAGCACGCAAGGCTTCCCTGTCCCTCACCAACTCCCAGAACTTGTTCAAATTCACGTCCATTGAGTCGTGATGCCATCCAACCACCTCATTCTCTGACGTCCCCTTCTCCTTCTGCCTGCAATCTTTCCCAGCATCAGGGTCTTTTCCAGTGAGTCAGTTCTTCCTATCAGTTGGCCAAGGAATTGGAGTTTCAGCTTCAGCATCAGTCCTTCCAATTAATATTCAGGATTGATTTCCTTTAGGATTGACTGGTTGGATTTCCTTGCTGTCCAAGAGACTCTCAAGAGTCTTCTCCAAGACCACAGTTCAAAAACATCAATTCTTCGAGTCTCAGCTTTCTTTATACTCCAACTCTCACATCCATACATGACTACTGGAAAAACCATAGCTTTGACTAGATGAAACTTTGTTGGCAAAGTAATGTCTCTGCCTTTTAATATGCTGTCTAGGTTGGTCATAGCTTTTCTTCCAAGGAGCAAGCGTCTTTTCATTTCATGGCTGCAGTCACCATCTGCAGTGACTTTGGAACACAAAAAATAAAGTTTCTCACTGTTTCCATTATTTCCCCATATTTGCCATGAAGGGATGGGACTGGATGCCATCATTTTTGTTTTCTGAATGTTGAGTTT
This sequence comes from Cephalophus harveyi, assembly GCA_006410635.1. Lineage (NCBI taxonomy): Eukaryota > Metazoa > Chordata > Mammalia > Artiodactyla > Bovidae > Cephalophus > Cephalophus harveyi. Next base: position 18,184 of record SJYT01082117.1, on the reverse strand, counting down.
TAAGCCAGCTTTTTCACTCTCTTCTTTCACTTTCATCGAGGGGCTCTTCAGTACTTCTTCACTTTCTGCCATAAGGGTGGTATCATCTGCATATCTGACGTTATTGATATTTCTCCTGGCAATCTGGATTACAGCTTGTGCTTCATCAGCCCAGCATTTTGCATGATGTACCCTGCATATAAGTTAAATAAGCATGGTGACAATACACAGTCTTGATGTACTCCTTTCTTGATTTGGAACTGGTCTATTGTTCCATGTCCAGTTCTAACTGTTGCTTCTTGACTTGCATACAGATTTCTCAGGGGACACATTAGGTCATCTGGTATTCCCATCTCTTAGGAATTTTCCAGTTTTTTTGTGATCCACACAGTTCATTTATCTTACTTTCTGATCATGGAATATCTAAACTTTTTGCATTTCCTTTTGTATAATTGCAATTTATCTGGAAATTTCTCAATGTTGAATTTTGCTTTATTGAATATATTAATTTTTTAAAAATCTATATCTGATAATTCCAAATAACAACAACTGTCATGTGTCTGTTATTACTGGCTCTTGTTTCACCTGTCTCTCACTCATTGGATGTTTTTTTTTTCTTTATTGTTATTGTTTGCAGGCCACTGAATTTGAAAAATTACAGAAACTATATTAAGACCCTGGATAATGTTATTTCAAAGAGCTCTTCGTGTTTTTTGTTTTTTGTTTTCCTTTCTTTTCCCTCTCAAAAGTTCCTGGTGATATGTTGTGGTTGCTATTGTTCATTTGCTAAGTCATGTCCGACTCTTAGTGACCCAAAGGGATGTAGACTGCCAGGCTCCTCTCTCTGTGGTATTTCCCAGGCAAGAATACTGGAATAAGTTGTCATTTCCTTCTCCAGGGGATCTTCTTTACTCAGGGATTAAGTCTGTGTCTCCTGCATTATAGGGGAATTTTTACTGCTGAGCCACCAGGGAAGCTCCCTCCTGGGCAAATAGGAATGTCCTATGACCTGAATCCAATTTCAAAGACTGGGGTGATTCAGATTTGGGCTGTAATCCCTATGGAGACTGAACTACTTGAGATTCACAATTATTTCTGTTGTATACTTCTTTGGAGTCCTTGTCAAGCACCAGTATTCAGTTTGTATCCTGTTACAGCAGAAGGTTGACAAAAATACTATGCAGCTTCTTAGTCTCTCAACCACCAATTGTGACATCAGCAGTCATCCCTAGGTGAAAAGTGACTCCAAACATCAGACTTATCTCTCTAAATTTCCATCTTATTTCAGATATTGGCTTCCAAAAGGCTGTTTTAAAATATGCATTTTGCACATTGTAAACCTGTGAATTATTGTGGCAGGGGCAAGCAATAACAGATTCCAAGTTCTTAAGATGGTCACGCTAACAGATACCCATTCCCACTTGCTTTTCTCATAATATAACAGATACCTTTCGGAGAAGACAATGGCACCCCACTCCAGTACTCTTGCCTGGAAAATCCCATGGATGGAGGAGCCTGGTGGGCTGCAGTCCGTGGGGTCGCTAAGGATCGGACACGACTGAGCAACTTCACTTTCACTTTTCACTTTCATGCATTGGAGAAGAAAATGGCAACCCACTCCAGTGTTCTTGCCTGGAGAATCCCAGGGACAGAGGAGCCTGGTGGGCTGCTGTCTCTGGGGTTGCACAGAGTTGGACACGACTGAAGCGACTTACCAGCAGCATCAGCAACAGATACCTTTTTTTCCTTTTTATTTTTTTTTAGCTTTTTATTTTGTATTGGAGTATAGATGATTAATAATGCTGTAACAGTTTCAGGTGAACAGTGAAGAGACACAAGTCATACATATATATAAATATATTTTGATCAGAGTGATAAAATTGGCAGAAAAATACCTAGTCAATCATTACTGGAATTTTTTTAATATTCAAGTATTTATTACTTTCAGATTCTCTAGTATTTATTAAATTCATTATTTAAACATTTGTCTACAAGTTTAATTATTTTCTTAGGACAAAATACATTTGGGATTACTGGGTCAAACTAGTGTATATTACATTTTAATATGTATTGCCAAATTTATGTTCTAAAGGTCACTGTAATTTATATTCCAGCAATATGTGGACTCTGTATTTTAAGATGAATATTGGCAAAATTACTTATCCTGAAAAGGGTAACTAGGGTGATGATAAAACTGAAGCCCAAGTTCCATATAAAAAGATAAAAAAGAATATCAGTGTATATACTATTATATATTTTTTACCTGCTAACTTTTCAAACATAAGTCTAGGCAAATAACATGCCAAGTTTAGGGTAGATTCCCTTTGTATGTATTGAATAATATACTTGCTTATTCATTTAACAATATTTTCTGAGTGATTAATAAGTGTCAGTCCATAAACTAGACATGAGGAATTTAACTACAAGTTAGTATGTAATTTACAATCTAGTGGAGGAGATTCTTAATAAGCAGGTTAAAACCAAAAGATATAAAATGAACTAAAAAAAAAAAAATTACAGAGCACTAGAGAAGAGACTTCTGCTAGTTTGTTTACCTAAAGTTGTTAGAGAAACTCTCTGGTACTAAGCATCACTTAAGTGTGTGTAGGTGATACATTAAAGGTAGAAGTCAACCCCCAGAAAAAATATAAAGATTCTGAAGAAAGATGCTTGTATGGTGACAAACTTAGTGATAGAGTGACATGTGGTAAATTTGCAAAAGAAAAGCAGTGATGAAGTTAAGCAAAATTCCATAGATCAAGGTAAGGAATTTGGATATAATTCTAAAGGTACCAAAGCATTTTTGAAGGTTGTTTTAACAGATTGATCATACAGTGACTTATAGTTTTAAACATTTATATTTTTCTTTCTTTTTTCAAAAATGGCTTGTTGGCCATCAGGAGTGGAAGCAGGAAGACAAAGTAGGAAATTATTACAGCACTCTAACTGAGAGATGATAATGGCTTTGAATGTAGAGCTTGGAGGGAGACTGAAAAACATGAATGCATTCAAAATGCACTTTAGAGTATACACAGCAAATCTAAATGATAGAGTGGCTAAGGGAGTGAGGAAAAGGTAGGGTCAAGAATGATTCTGTTTTCCAGCTTGAACAGCTGACTACATAATGGTTTAAATGAATGATAAGGAAACAGAGAGAGGCACCTAGAATCCTGTAAGCCATTCTATTCCCTTGTTTATGTTTGTCAAACACAATGGTCTAAGCTTCTCCTGGACAGGAATTTTCTTGATCTATTCTTGCATCCTATTGCCTAGCACAATGACTAACAGGTAATGCACCCAGTAAGTAGTTGCTGAATGATGGATGAATAAATGATTAAGAGAAAAAATGATTATCCTTTGTCTTTTCATACTGGACAACTAGAAGTAATGGCTCATAATTACAGGAAGACAGATTTCAGTTCTATGTAAATATTACCAGATAATTAGAACTCCACAAATGGAAGAGTTTGATTTCAGAATAGCATGCTCTCTGATAACAAAAAAAAATATTTAAGCAGAGTTGTGCTGAAAATATGACAGGTGTCTAATTTTGAAATACAATGTTGGAAATTAACTCAGGCAGAAAATATTAATTCTTCTAACCTTCTACTTAATCCTTCTTTGAGTTCAGAATACTTTTCATTGTCCATACCTCTGAACAATGACTTTTTATTTCCTCTTAATTGAGTTAGTGAACTTATACTAAAAGAATGCCTTCAAATGCCAGAAGGAAAATGAAAATAACTGCTTTCTCTTTTTAGATATATAAAATGTAAGGCATATACTTTTCAGTGTTTGGCCAGGGTACTGAGATGTCTGGCCCAACTGATCTTGATTATTTTTCCATGCCTTACCTAGTAATAAAGATAAAGGGAGTTAGGGCATTTGGTTTAGAAGAAGATTGCTAGGACTGTAGGACTGGACTTAATAAGTTCGTAGATTTTTTTTTTTTTTCGAGTTTAGGAAATTTTGCATAAGCTTCTATTTTATAATACACTGGACCTAAGACTCTGCTTTAAGAAGGAAATGGCAACCCACTCTGGTATTCTCACCTAGAGAATTCCATGAACAGAGGAGCCTGGAGGACTACAGTCATGGGGTCACAAAGCGTCAGACACAACTGAGTGAGTAACACACCAAGACTGTGCTTAAGCCCCATGACACAGGGAAGGCAAAGAACCTAAACAATTTAATTCTTCCAGAAAGAGCATGTCATTCTCTCGTACTCTTATTTATAAAATTTGGGGACCACAGCTATGAAAATAAATAGGTCTTGGTAACCATAATGATTCTGGTTGAATATCTGAATGTTCTTCAGATGGTGGGGCAGGGGAGAGTAGAGTGAATGGAGTCCCAAGTAGGCTCCAATTTTTTCATCTCAGTCAGTCTTTACAGGTGTTATTACATTTCCCAATCAGGGTATTTTGAAGAAAAGAACTATACCTAGAAAGAGTCTCAACACCAGTGGATAGTTTCACTGATGTGACGTTTTATATCATGAATGTCCATGGGCATGTCTCACTGTTCACCTTCCCTACCTACTCAGGCAGCATAGCCTTTCTATACTGAGTACTTTGATGCTTTGATTCAGATATATACAACCTAGAAAATAATATGTAGAAAATAAATTAGAATTACATGTTCTTTCACTCTTATCAAATTTAATCAGGAAGTTTTAGAAACTCTGCATAAAAGAGGGAACTCCCAAATTCAGCATTTTAAATTCCAGCATACTGAGATGAAATTCCTCTACATCAAGAGTGTGAAGTAAGTACTTCTTAAAATGATGTTCTTGCAGCTGTGTTACATTGGTTTTGTGAATTAGTATAGTTGATTTTTTTAGATCATCTAAACTTTAAGTTTTTTATCATGATATTAAAAAAGTTTCCCAGATGTTCCTTTATATAATAAGATTTTGCCTAGTTTTTAAACTATATTTTAATCATATATAAAAAGCATGAATAGACACAAGGAAAAAAATGAAAATCTACCCAATATCATCTCTCCATAGCCAGTCAGCCACATATTGCAACATGTTTATGGGTAAGCTCTTTATAATTACTTTTAGAGTGACTGAAAAATGATTCCCTTTTTTTTCTTTGTTATTACCTACTTGCAATATTTTAAATTCTCTCCTAATCTCACTTTACTTTTGTAGTCCTGGTCCTACATTTAGCTTTTCTCCTTTTCTCTATGCTATTAATATATCTCCTTATCACATTCTCCCATGGAACTGGCAATATTCTATAGGAATGTTTAATAAGGATTTTTCTTAACCTTTGAGATATATGTCCCATTCCTAAACACATTTTCTTCTGAAGAAGATAGTTTTTATACAAATTTTATATCAGTTATTATAAAAATAACACAGTGAAAATTAGAAAGCTCTGAAAAAAATTATCTTGAAATTACCTTTGTCAAAATGCCTGGAACAAACACAAGTAGCCTTAGAATTACAGCAACAATGATAATCAAAATATCACTAAACAGCAAATATAGTGTGCATTAGTAAATTAATTAATTGATTCATTTATTCAACAAACTCATATAAAAAACACTTTTTATATCAGGTATACCCTTAGATGTTAGGGATGCAGCAGTGATCATTTCCCACTTGCAAAATCCTTATAATCTAAAGAGACAAGACAGAAAAGGAAGGAAAATAATATGATTTCAGTCAAAGATCAATAAATAAAATCAAGCAAGGTCTTGGTAAGGAGAATCACAAGGAGTTTGATAATTATGCCTGGTAGAATGGTCAAGAAGTCCTCTCATCTGAACAAGTCTTATCTTAAATAGCCTTTGCCTGACTCCACTGAGTTTATTCCCACCATAAGAAAATCAAGAATGTTTCATAATAGAGTCACTGTAAAAAGATATGAGTTGGAAAGAGGAGATAAAGCAATAATCTCTGAACAATCATTTCTGAAAAGCTGGGCAGAGTCAATATACAGACTAAACCTGACTGTAGGATGGACTTACTTTTATATTACACAAATATTTTGCCAACACAACAACTTAATATTCCAGATCCATATTGTAGGGAAGTGATGGAAAGAGAATTTCATCAGGAGAATCATCTTGCTAATTGATGCTTGGTTCTTGGCAGATTCCAAGGTGCCAAGCCCAACATAGGAAAGCATACACCCTACAGTTTGCGGATCTGATAAGAGAGAGTGGTCGTTTTAAACTTTTCTACAAACCAATACGGTATTGTAAAGTAAAATAAAGTAAAAATTAAAATAAATAAATAAATAAACTTTTCTCCAGTTTTTGAAGATAAAATCAGGGAATAGTCTCAGGGCTTTGGTGACATCAGTTCAGTCACTCAGTCAGGTCCAACACTTCGTGACCTTATGGACTTCAGCATGCCAGGCTTCCCTTTTCATCACCAACTCCCAGAGCTTCCTCAAATTCATGTCCCTCAAGTTGGTGATGCCATCCAACCATCTCATCCTCTGTCATTCCCTTTACCTCCTTCCCTCAACCCTTATAAGCATCAGGGTATTTTCCAATGAGTCAGTTCTTTGCATCAGGTGGCCAAAGTATTGGAGTTTCAAATTCAACATCAGTCCTTCCAATGAATATTCAAATTGAAATCCTTTACAATTGACTGGTTGGATCTCTTTTCAGTCCAAGGGACTCTCAAAAGTCTTCTCCAACATCACAGTTCAAAAATATCCTCTTTGGCACTCAGTTTTCTTTGTGGTCCAACTCTCACATCCATACATGACCACTGGAAAAACCATAGCATTGACTACATGGACATTTGTTGGCAAAGTAATGTCTCTGCTTTTTAATATGCTGTCTAGGTTGGGTGTAGCTTTTCTTCCAAGGAATAAGCGCCTTTTAATTTCATGGGTGCAATCACCATCTGCAGTTATTTTGGAGCCCCCCAAAATAAAAAGTCAGCCACTGTTTCCATTCTTTACCCACCTATTTGCCATAAAGTGATGGGATTGGATGTCATGATCTTAGTTTTTTGAATGTTGAGTTTAAACCAACTTTTTCACTCTCCTCTTTCACTTTCATCAAGAGGCTCTTCAGTTCCTCTTCACTTTCTGCAATAAGAGTGGTGTCATCTGCATATCTGAGGTTATTGCTATTTCTCCCAGCAATCTTGATTCCAGCTTGTGTTTCATCAAGCCTAGTATTTCGCATGATGTACTCTGCATATAAGTTAAATAAGCAGGGTGACAATATACAGTGTTAATGTACTTCTTTCCCAATTTTGAACCAGTCCATTGTTCCGTGTCTGATTCTAATTGTTGCTTCTTGACCTACATACAGATTCCTCAGGAGGTAGGTAAGGTGGTCTGGTATTCCCATCTCTTTAAGAATTTTCCACAGTTTATTTTGATCCACAGAGTCAAAGTCTTTGACAAAGTCAATAAAGTAGAAATAGATGTTTTTCTGGAATTTTCTTTCTTTTTCAATGATCCAACGGATGTTGGCAATTTTATCTTTGTTTCCTCTGGCTTTTCTAAATCCAACTTAAACATTTGGAAGTTCATGGTTCATGTACTATTGAATCCTTGCCTGGAGAATTTTGAGCATTAATTTGCTAATGTGTGAGATGAGTGCAACTGTGAGGTAGTTTGAGCATTCTTTGGCATTGCCTTTCTTTGGGATTGGAATGAAAACTGACCTTTTCCAGTCCTGTGGCTATGCTGAATTTTCCAAATTTGCTGGCATATTGAGTGCAGCACTTTAAGGCATCATTTTTTAGGGCTTGAAATAGCTCAGCTACAATTCCATCACCTCCACTAGCTTTGTTTGTAGTGATGCTTCTTAAGGCCCACTTGACTTTGCATTCCAGAATGTCTGGCTCTAGGTGAGCGATCATGCCATTGTGGCTATCTGGGTCATTAAGATCTTTTTTGTATAGTTTGTATAGTCTTTGGTATTAGTGTTTTCCAGTTTGTGAGTTGCCCACTCAGTGAGTATAGAATTTGATTTTATCTTAATTGTTTCCCTGCTAACATTTCATTGTGGTTTCTCCTTTGTCTTTGAATGAGGTGTATCTTTTTTGGTGGGTTCCAGTGTCTTCCTATCTATGGTTTTTCAGCAACTAGTTGCAATTTTGGTGCTCTGTCAGGAGAAGATGAGCACCTGTCCTTCTACTCCACCATCTTAATCTTGACTCCTATTCACTTTTAAGGAAGTGACTAGTTAAAGTAAGATCATTAGGACAGGCCCTAATGCAATCTGACTGATATTTTTATAAGAAGAGAAAACTTAAACACACAAAGGACATCCAGGGGCACACATGCACAGAGGAAATGCCAGATGAGGACACAGTAAGCGGGTGGCTATCTGTAAGTCAAGGAGAGCGTCCTCAGAAGATACCAACTCTGCCAAAAACTTGACTTTATACATGTGGTCTCTAAGACTTTGAAAATGTTTCTATTGTTTAAGCCATCCAGTGTATGGTGTTTTGTTATGGCAATCCTAGAAAATTAGTACAGAGTAGAATCACAGAACAGGTTCATGAAGTTCTCTCAACCCAAAATAGCACTCATTGAAAATCACTCACTGGCTGGACAATTCTTTTGGCCAACACTACACATAATGCTTTGAAATCGTATTGCACTGTTATTTTATTCATATTCATATTATTTTTAATTCTCCCCAATAATCATCACTGCATCTTGCACAGTCTTCCACAGTTGTATTTTTTAAATTGATCTTGTCCTACCCCACCACTATTTCTTCTTACCTGTGAAATGAGTTCCTTAAAATTAAAAAAGAAAAAAAAAGACGTGTAGCATTCAAATATTTTCTCATTCCAATGCAAGTGTAGCTCAAGAATAGGTAAATGGATATAAAAGATATTCAAGAAAGATTTTCTTATTAGAAATGTCTAAAGGAGAGAGTCAAAGCAAAAGAATATGTATCTACCAGATCGTTTATTAAAACCTGTATTAGGATTAAACCATTTGGGATATTTGACATCTGTTCAAGCATCTATTAACTCTCAATATTTTAGAGATAATCCAACGTTACATAAACTCTTTTTTGTTTTCTCAGCTTAGTGTTTATGAGAGCTTTTATACATGCAAGACCTATAGCTAATCATCTTCCTAGAATCCCTCATTGGAGTACAGTCTACTTAGCTTTCAGAACAGATCTAGTCTAAGCCAGAGTGTCTGCAGTGAGTAGTACTTAACACTAGGTAAAATACAGATTTTCATGCCAGTTTACAATAGTGTATGATGTCGGGGGCCAGCGTGAGGAATCCCGCCCGTGACAAGGTCATGCGGAAGGAAGCCTGACAAACGCAAGGACGTGATCAGGTTTCAGAGGTTCCCCCTGGAATTTCCTGAGCATCCATCCCCCAAAATAATAAGAATCTGCTGGCCTCTGTACTCTGCATTTCCACTCTTCTGATATTCTCTGGGAAAAAGTCAAATCAGGGCTTTAGTCTTCTGCATTTGAAAGGGATGTTTCAGTTAAACCCCCTCTGATAGCTCTCTAGCTTGCCTAACAGGTTTCCCAGACTTCTTACAGCTTGTGAATTGCTTATAGCCCCCAACTGCGAGAGGCACAAAGCTTAAAAGCATCTTAAAGAAACAGAGCCTTTTCTAAAGAGTTAAAAATCATATTGGTGACAGGTTTTCACTGTTGACTCAATGATTGCTGCCAGGCCTCCATATTCTTTATCTTTTAGGCACCTGGGAGGATGTTAATCAATGTAAATGGGATATGGGAAAAGATATATAGTAGTTTTGATGTTAGCAGCACTAGACTTACTTTTCTTTGTTGTATATCACTGCACTCCTCTTGTGTCCTTGTTGTGTAAGAATGCAACTTTATTTAGTGCTTTCTGAGAGTGGCACCAGACTTTGGGAAGATCAACACAAATAAGTCTTCTGGTTGACAAACCCTTATCAGAAAAAGGCTGTAAAATGTTAATTGGCCCTTTTTGGCTAGAAGATGATGTATATCACCTAAGACTTGTGTATACAATTAGGTATGCAGAGAGAAAAGCCTGGTTTTGATAAGAGTCAGGGCTGCTGACGCTGCATAATTTTGTACTACCCATTGATCTCTATGTACAATCAAAAAGGTATAAAAGGACATTCTGGACAATAGAGGCCAGGGCAAGTCACTGGACTGGTTTCCCCCGTGTCGCCTCTTTACTCTAACTTCAGGCTGAATTCCCATCTGGAGCGGGCAGCTCATCATGTCTACTTACTTGTCCTGGCTTCTAAGATCCGTAAGAGAGAGAGCCCAAGGCGGGGCACTCTCTGATATTCAAACGGATGCCGGTGGCCCAACGTAGATGGTGCAAGCTCCTTGTCTGGAGCTTTATTGGCCTTCCCCATAAACCAAGTTATTCAGCCTCTTTTCTCCACTTAATTTTCCTACTACACTATTTCTTCCTAATCTAATCTTTTATTTCTATATTAATAAATAAATAAGTGTTCCTCGCCAAAGCCATCCACCCTTTGAATTCCCTGGATCCACCGGGGCTGGACCCCAGCAGTATACCCAATCTTTTCCTTCATGGTTGGTTTTTCACTCACAGTTTACTAGTGTGACTTTAAGATTTAAATAAGTCTTTTAGTTCTATTCATTGGCAGGCCAAAAGACCTTATAATGGTTTTAAAACACTTCAGATATCCCATAATAGACTTTTTCTTAAGAAGCTTTCAAAAATATTTGACTCCAGGCAAGTCTAACAATTTGTCGTATTTCAACAGAGTAGAACCAACCAATACAAGTGAATGTTAGTGAAATGACCCACAGAATAGCTGCAGAAATTCAGTATTAATATGGCATTGTACAGAATGTTCTACATAGACAAGATTCAAATATTGTGTTTTCTTATGTACCTGATCATCAATTTTTCTATTAACTCTATTTTCTCTGGAGATAAAATTTATATTATCATTACTAAGTCACTATTTGTTTTGAAATAAAACCTTTCTACTCAAAGTTGTTTTTTAGGGATTATAAATATCAGTATCACCTGAGAGCTGGTTAGAAACAGAATCTCAATCTTCTCAACTTAGTGGAATGAGAATCTTCATTTTTAACTGTGTTTCCAAGTACTTAGTCTGCACCTTCATATCTGAGAAACACTCAATGGAAGAATTTAGTCTTGATATTCAATAAACAGTCCTGAAATTTAAATTACAGATATCTTATTATGCAAATATAAAATATAATAAAAAAGCAAAAATAATGTAAAACAATGTTAAAACAAAAAGAAGAGAGATGTCCATTTGGGTTAAATTCACTGGAAGCTGCTAAAATTAAAAACAACTTTGTAATCTAACTTAAATAAATATATATTTAAATTAGATTGCATGATATTTATGTAAAATATAAAACAAAGTTTCTTCATTAAAATGAAGGAAAGCAGAAATTCTGCCTCTCTCTCAAGTCTTAGTCTCTACCTCTGTCTCTGTCTGTCCATCTCTCTCACACAAATATACACATGGAAATTCTTGATAAGTACAATACACCAATGTGACAGTTCTATCCTCTTTCTTATTCCATTTAACATCTGTCCTTCTATGGCATTAACACTTGATCTCTTTAAAAAATTTTATAAAGTTAAAAATGTTGTATATCCCTGTAGCTATATTTATCATAGTACTTTTTCTTTCTCCTTTCAGAACTGACATATTATAAGTTAATATACTGAACATTTTTCAGCTTTGCAAGAATAGGAAGCAAGGTAAAAGAGGGTTAGAGTTACTATTTATACAAAGAATGAATGAACATTCTTTGTCTGTTTTATTCCTGGAAAGTCAAATGCCTAGTCATAAGAATGGTTGCTTTTTTATTTCAGGATTTTTTTCTTTTCTGTAATGAAAAACAAAAGTACATATATCAGAAATTTTCAGCTTATTAACTCTCTCTCCACATACATGTATTCTACATACACATATATACACACATACACTAAATTTGTCTACTTATATGTACATCCTCGGAGAAGGCAATGGCACCCCACTCCAGTACTCTTGCCTGGAAAATCCCATGGATGGAGAAGCCTAGTAAATATATAGTATAGATAGAAGTATGTATCAGTTCAGTTCAATTCAGTCACTAAGTCATGTATGACTCTTTGCGACCCCATGAATTGCAGCACATCAGGCCTCCCTGTCCATCACCAACTCTCAGAGTTCACCCAAACTCATGTCCATTGAGTCGGTGAGCTATCCAGCCATCTCATTCTCTGTCGTCCCCTTCTCCTCCTGCCCCCAATCCCTCCCAGCATCAGAGTCTTTTCCAATGAGTCAACTCTTCACATGAGCTGGCCAAAGTATTGAAGTTTCAGCTTTAGCATCAGTCCTTCCAATGAACACCCAGGACTGATCTCCTTTAGAGTGGATTGGTTGGATCTCCTTGTAATCCAAAGGACTCTCAAGTCTTTTCCAACACCACAGTTCAAAAGCATCAATTCTTCGGTGCTCAGCTTTCTTCACAGTCCAACTTTCACATCCATACATGACTACTGGAAAAACCATAGCCTTGACAAGACGGACCTTTGTTGGCAAAGTAATGTCTCTGCTTTTCAATACGCTATCTAGGTTGGTCATAACTTTCCTTCCAAGGAGCATCTTTTAATTTCATGGCCGCAGTCATCATCTGCAGTGATTTTGGAGCCCAAGAAAATAAAGTCTGACACTGTTTCCACTGTTTCCCCATCTATTTCCCATGAAGTGATGGGACCAGATGCCATGATCTTTGTTTTCTGAATGTTGAGCTTTAAGCCAACTTTTTCACTCTCCTCTTTCACTTTCATCAAGAGGCTTTTTAGTTCCTCTTCACTTTCTGCCATGACAGTGGTGTCATCTGCATATCTGAGGTTAGTGATATTTCTCCCAGCAATCTTGATTCTAGCTTGTGCTTCTTGCAGCCCAGTGTTTCTCATGATGTACTCTGTAGAAGTTGAATATGCAGGGTGACAATATACAGCCTTGACGTACTCCTTTTCCTATTTGGAACCAGTCTGTTGTTCCATGTCCAGTTCTAACTGTTGCTTCCTGCTCTGCATACAGGTTTCTCAAGAGGCAGGTCAGGTGGTCTGGTATGCCCATCTCTTTCAGAATTTTCCAGTTTATTGTGATCCACATAGTCAAAGGCTTTGGCATAGTCAATAAAGCAGAAATAGATGTTTTTCTGGAACTCTCTTCTTTTTTCCATGATCCAATGGATGTTGGTGATTTGATCTCTGGTTCCTCTGCCTTTTCTAAAACCAACTTGAACATCTGGAAGTTCACAGTTCACATATTGCTCTAGCCTGGCATATTTATACAAATAAATATGCATTGTATAGATATATACATACACACATGCATTGTACATATGTATATGTATACTTACATATACACAATTAATATATACTTTCTAGGGACTTCCATGGCAGTCCAGTGGTTAAGACTCCATGCTTCCAATGCAGGGGTTGCAGGTTCAGTCCCTGGTCAGAAAACTAAGATTCCACATGCTGCATGGCAAACCAAAAAAAAGAAAATGTGTGTGTGTGTGTGTGTGTGTGTGTGTGTGTGTGTGTGTACATAGATTCTCTCTCTCTCTTTCTCTCTTTCTATATATATACACAAATATACATATGTTTATATAGAGAGACTCATACACTCGAGAAAATTACCAGTAAATTAACAGTATTTAAAATTGAAACATGTTTAAAATGAAGCATAATAAGATTTATGTAATCAATTTTAAAACAAATAAAAATAGGGCAAAATTATGTGTACTAACATTATAAATTTTTGCCCACTTTGCTTTGTAGTATGTGAGTAGTTTCTAATGCACTAACAAAATTGCAAAGATAGGGCATTTCAAGTTGTCATCATGAACACTTGTGGGAAGAGAGAACCAAGGTCAGCCAAGCAAGAAAAACAGTTAAACATGTAAACTGAACACAACTGTGATTCAGCATCCCATCTAAGTGGCTGATTATAGTTTGTCTGCCTACTTAAACTTGCAGCTGTGCTTGGGAGAAAAAAGTAGAGAGGGAGTGGAACAACTATGGAAAAATCCTAAATAGACTGCTTTTGAAAGTGAGGTTTATCCTCCACCTGGGCCATTTTTTTTTTATGTGCTTTCAGAAGGAAATGTCTGATCAAGGAATATATAAGTGATCTTAGCAATGTAGTGAGACCTGACACAACAGAGCTTTATCCTAGCATCATGGACTAGATTTCTTTCACAGGAATCACAAAAACCATTCTCATTTGAAATCCAAAATGTTTCAGTTCTGTATTTTATTTTACTTAGCATACTATGAAAAGTCTCATGAAATTTAATTTGGTTTATTTTTATTTTGCTTTTAATTTAATTATTTCTCACTATAGAACGCTTTGAATATGCTTAGAATTCCATGTATGTGTGTGGTTGGGGTGGGCATAACGTGTGCTGTGGCTAGGGAGAGAACAGGGTTGGACAGAAACGGGTAAGACAATTTTACAATATAAACAGACTATTAACATTGGATAGAGGCTTAAAGACTACTTAGTTCCACTAGCCAAGGGAATAGGCTGAAATAGGTAAATACCCTCATGTACATACATGCCATAATTATTTAATAGTCAAACCAGAACTAAATTCTAGCTTCATTCTTTCTAATCCTGAGTTTCTTTACACTGCTTTAATCCTTCTGGGTCTTGAATTTTTTTTTTTTTTTATCTTCAAGAAAGGACGATAAGAAAGATGTAGAATTATTTACTGTCAAGATTCTTTCCACTTTCATTTTATGATTCTACAAAGTTAATCAAATTGTGACTCCCAATTAAAGTGAATGAAAGTTAACTTTTCTTAAGTATCAAATCTTCATCACATCATTTATTTAAAAAGTTAATATCTTAATGAATTTAACTTACCAATAATGCCATTATCATCAATTCCTTTTGATAAATATGAAATTTATCCACTGAAATCAGTTATATAGCTTGTTTGAGATATACCAATTATAAGTAGAAGATTAATTACTTAAATCCAATTCATTCCATCAGACACTAAAAGCCATCAGATGCTTTTCCCATTAGCTCAAACTGCTTTGTCTGAATGTCAGCCCCACTTACAAGAAAAGAGTGTGATAGTGTGGAACCATGGTAGATACCACTGGACATTTCACTGATCAATTCATTCATTCCTTCATTAAATATTTTATTAGGTGTCTCCTTTGTGATCACAAATATAAAGTGTCATAAGGTGAAGTCGCTCAGTCGTGTCCTACTCTTTGCGACCCCGTGGACTGCAACCTATTAGGCTTCTCCGTCCATGGGATTCTCCAGGCAAGAATACTGGAGTGGATTGCCATTTCCTTCTCCAGGGGATCTTCCCAACCCAGGGATCGAACCCAGGTCTCCCGCAATGGAGGCAGACGCTTTAACCTCTGAGCCACCGCTAAAGCTCATAAGTGATATGAAAATACAAGATCAATATCCTACCTTCAAGAAAGTTATGAGTGGGACTTCCTTGGTGGTCTAGTAGCTAAGATTCAGAGTTCCCAAGGCAGGGGGCTCAAGTTCAATCCCTGTTCAAGGAACTAGATTCCACATGCCACAACTCAAGATCTCGCTTGCCACAGCTAAGACCTGGCACGGCCAAATAAATAAAAATAAATACTAAAACTTTTAAAAAAGTAAGTTGTGATCTAGTAAATTTCACTGAATGGACTCCAGGCTAGCACTGTAGTTGTCAATACTCAAGAATATCTCAGGTTTGTCAAACTACAGCCAATGGGGCCAATAGAGTGTGTTTATATGACTGCTTTTGAGCAGAATGGAATGTTATTAGAGACATTATGACACATACAGTTTAAAATGTCTACTATCACATACCGATGGCCAATAAGCATATGTAAAGATGCTGAACATCGCTAATAACTAGAGAACTGCCAAGCAAAACTAAAATGAATGATGTATTATCTCACTACAGGCAGAACGCCTATCATCAAAAAACCTACAAACAATAAATGCTGGAGAGGGTGTGGAGAAAAGGGAACCCTTTTTCACTGCTGGTGGGAATTTAAATTGATACAGTCACTATCAAGAACGCTATGGAAGTTCCTTAAAAAACTAAAAAGAGAGCTACTATATGACCCAGCATACATCACCTAATTTCCCTTATCACCCCAGGTGATAAATCATTCTATGACAATACATTCATGTCTTATATTTGAATGAATGACTTGCTAGGTAAATCTGCCTTCAGCTTCAATAGTTACATGAATCTGACTTTTCTGATTAAAAAAAAAATTGACTTATTAGAAAATATTTGAAAAATTTTAAATATGTATAAACAAAAGGCAATGGCACCCCACTCCAGTACTCTTGCCGGGAAAATCCCATGGGCGGAGGAGCCTGGTAGGATGCAGTTCATGGGGTCGCTAAAGGTCGGACACGACTGAACGACTTCACTTTCACTTTTCACTTTCATGCATTGGAGAAGGAAATGGCAACCCACTCCAATGTTCTTGCCTGGAGAACCCCAGGGACGGGGGAGCCTGGTGGGCTGCCGTCTATGGGGTTGCACAGAGTCAGACACAACTGAAGTGATGCAGAACAAGAAAAAGAAGAAAGAAATGTGATTATGTTAAAATATAATTATTCTTTAAATATGGTTCATATATATGTATGGTTTATATATATATGGTTCATATATATTTTTTAAGTCAAAATCATATGCTTTCGTCTCATTTTTCCTTTTACTATCACTGTATCATGAGAATTTCCCATAGAACTAAACTTTAATCACTATGTTGTTCTGCCCTGAATCACTTAGACTAACGTATGTGCTATGCTGTGCTTAGTTGCTCAGTAATATCCAACTCTTTGCAACCCCTGGTCCATAGCCCACCAGGCTCCTCTAGCTATGGGATTCTCCAGGCAAGAATACTAGAGTGGGCTGCCATGCCCTCCTCCAGGGGATCTTCCCAATCCAGAGATCAAACCCAGGTTTCCCACATTGCAGGCCGATTCTTTTCACCATCTGAGCCACCTGGGAAGGCCAAACTAATGTATATATGTATATGTGTGTATGTGTGTTAGTCACTCAGTCACCTCCAACTCTTTGCAACCCTGTGAACTATAGCCTGCCAGGCTCCTCTGTCTTTGGAATTCTCCAGGCAAGAAGTCCGTGGAGCTTCCCAGGTGGCATAGTGGTAAAGAATCCACCTGCAAATGCAGGAGACACAACAGATGTGGATTAGATGCCTGGGTTGGGAAGATTCCCTGGAGTAGGAAATGACTGTATTCTTGCCTGGAGAATTCCATGTGTGGAGGAGCCTGGTGGGCTACAGTCCCTGGGGTCACAAAGAGTCGGACACGACTGAGAGACTGGTCACACCTGCAAGATATACAACACTACACAGAGGAATCAAGTTAATGATAACAGGGAAGTACTAAAGTGTTATTATAGCCAAACAAAATGAAGTCATAAGTTGAATAGTTGACTCTTAACAGGTTTGAACTAAGTTCACTACAGTACTATCATAATAGTAATACTACTACGAAAATCCATAGTTATTTTAATAGTGGATTTGAAACCAAGGACATGAAGGCCTATTATAAGCTTTATGCAATTTTTTAATAACATGAACTCCTATGTTGTTCAAGCGTCACTGTACATGTTTGAAATTCCTTAAGGAAAATGTTTTTTACTATTCCTGGTCTAACTTCTTTGTCAACATGAACTACTATTTTTATTTATTTTCATCTCCCATCTCATCTCCCATCTATCATTTATTCCTAGCTTTGGGTAACTAAGATTATTAATATTTATCATCTTCCCAACATGAACAATTTAAAGCCTTCTTGACTAAGTTGACTTGCATAAAATGTCAAGCTGAATGATATCCAAGTTAAATATAAGCATGCCTAGCTGGTTAGTAGATCGTATAGTTTCTTATATCACCTCAACTAATATTTTAAATGTCAAAAGGCAATGATATTAGGATTTTTAAAACATTATTAAACTGCTAATATCTGTTTTTGTCAATAGCACCATTAATGTCTCAGTAGATCATGTTAAATTTTTGTATTATCATTGATTCCATGCATTCCTTTCCCTCAAGCATGACACAAATAATAAACAATACTGTTTTCTAGGTCTTCAAATTATCTTTTTGCTACTAATTGTTTATGTTAGATCATATATGTAACAATAGTTACATATAGTCTCTGAATTAAACTAATTAAAATGAAAGTATTTTGCACTTGGCAAT
>SJYT01082114.1:0-11246 GCA_006410635.1 Cephalophus harveyi | reverse complement strand
CCACTTGACTTCACATTCCAAGATATCTGGCTCTAGGTGAATGATCACACCATCATGATTATCTGGGTCGTGAAGCTCCTTTTTGTACAGTTCTTCTGTGTATTCTTGCCACCTCTTCTTAACATCTTCTGCTTCTGTTAGGTCCATACCATTTCTCTCTTTTTTCAAGCCCATCTTTGCATGAAATCTTCCCTTGGTATCTCTAATTTTCTTGAAGAGATCTCTAGTCTCTCCCATTCTGTTGTTTTCCTCTATTTCTTTGCATTGATCACTGAGGAAGGCTTTCTTATCTCTTCTTGCTATTCTTGGGAACTCTGCATTCAGATGCTTGTATCTTTCCTTTTCTGCTTTTCTTTTCACTTCTCTTCTTTTCACAGCTATTTGTAAGGCCTCCCCAGACACCCATTTTGCTGTTTTGCATTTCTTTTCCATGGGGATGGTCTTGATCCCTGTCTCCTGTACAGTGTCACAAACCTCCATCCATAGTTCATGAGGCACTCTTGTCTATCAGACCTAGTCCCTTAGATCTATTTCTCACTTCCTCTGTATAATAACAAGGGATTTGATTTAGCTCATACCTGAATGGTCTAATGGTTTTCCCCATTTTCTTCAATTTAAGTCTGAATTTGGTAATAAGGAGTTCATGATCTGAGCCACAGTCAGCTCCCAGTTTTGTTTTTGCTGACTGTATAGAGCTTCTCCATCTTTAGCTGTAAAGAATATAATCAGTCTGATTTTATGTTGACTATTTGGTGATGTCCATGTGTAGAGTCTTCTCTTTTGTTGTTGGAAGAGGGCGTTTGCTATGACCAGTGAGTTGTCTTGGCAAAACTCTATTAGCCTTTGCCCTGCTTCATTCTGCATTCCAAGGCCAAATTTGCCTGTTACTCCAGGTACCTACAACGTGCTAAACACAGTTTTTTGTTTTTGGGTGTATGAAAGTAAGGGAGAAATCATGTAAAGTGACTATAATGCAATATCTGTGTTAATAAAGTGGCACTCAAATAAGGGGCTGACTCTGGGTAGGCAGTAGGAATCAGATAAAGTACAGGTCTTGAAAGACAGGGCAAATTTTCCAAGAGTAATTTCTAAGAGTAATTCAGGTAAGAGGGTGTGTGGAAGGGATTCTGTTAAGAAAGAAGAGTAAAGGGAAATACCTGCAGAGTATTTCAAAAAACATTTGGTAGCTTGACTGAAATAAATCAAAGATGAGAGAATGACATTAGGAGATACAACTGGATATGTAGACAGGGCCTGCCCACTGCAAGTTGTGACTGCTATGCTAAGGGGTTTGTGCTTTATCTCTAGCGTAAAAAGAAAACAATGAAAATTTATAGATAAGAGTATAGCGTGATCAATCTACCTGTGATAAGAACCTCTTGACTATTCTAAAATAAATATGAGAAGGAGTTGGAGTTAGGAGACAGTTAAAGGGCAAATGTAATCATACTTGTGAAGTGCATGGGGGACAGAGTCAAGGTAATAGAATGGAGTAGAAGATTTTAGAGACCTTGGACAGTAGATATTAAGAAAGCAAAACTTATGTACAGTAATCGGTGGCTTCATGAGAATAAAAAATACAAAGAATACTTGCAAATAATTAAACATCCTAATTCTGGATAGTCTTTGATTAATGCGTTAAAAAGCACAGCACCTCCAGTCTTGGAATGTGGCACTATGATAATACTACAGCTGAGCTTTCATTGTTCTAGCTGAAGATTAATTATCTCTCTTCCTCCTATAATATCCGTTTAGTGTCTTATAAATTGGATCCAGCTATTAGCACTATTCATTTATTTCCTGTGAAACTGTTTGAAGCTTTGTCTACTTGAGCGTTAGATTTAGTATCACTTCTTATTTCCTTCTTAGCTAAATACATGTTCTTCTATATAGCTTTATTCTGATGTCTTTTCCTCACTTTACCCCGACCCACTGAGACACAAACACAGTGCACACACTTACACCGTAATACAAAATATCTCTTATTCCATTTCTTGGTAGCTCTCTAATAAATTTGTTGTATTTGTAAAGGTTGAAAAAATTATCACAAACTGTGGGAAAGATACATTATCACTTTTAGTGAGCCTGTTTATGACTCTGGACTATGAACTTTTTACAAGTGTCTCTCGGTTTTTTCTTTTCCATCTTAGGTGAAACAGGATGGCTAGACTGGCTTAGAGTTGAGTATTTCCTGAACTCCAGCTCAGTTCAGTTCAGTTCCTTAATTGTGCCTATCTTTGCATGAATGTTCCCTTGGTATCTCTAATTTCTTGAAGAGATCTCTAGTCTTTCCATTCTGTAGTTTTCCTCTTTTTCTTTGGACTGATCACTGAGGAAGTCTTTCTTTCAGTCTCCTTGCTGTTCTTTGTAACTCTGCATTACAAAGTATATCTTTGTAATGGGTTTACCTTTCCTTTTCTCCTTTGCCTTTGGCTTCTCTCCATAGTTCTTCAGGTACTCTATCAAATCTAGTCCCTTAAATTTATTTCTCACTTCCACTGTACAATCATAAGGGATTTGATTTAAGTCATACCTGAAAAATCTAGTGGTTTTCCCTACTTTCTTCAATTTAAGTCTGAATTTGGCAATAAGGAGTTCATGAGCTGAGCCACAGTCAGCTCCCAGTCTTGTTTTTGCTGACTGTATAGAGCTTCTCCATCTTTGGCTGCAAAGAATATAATCGATCTGATTTTGGTATCGACCATCTGGTGATGTCTTCTCTTGTGTTGTTGGAAGAGGGTGTTTGCTATGACCAGTGTGTTCTCTTGGCAAAACTCTGTTAGCCTTTGCCATGCTTCATTCTGTACCAAGGCCAAATTTTCCTGTTACTCCAGGTATCTCTTGACTTCCTACTTTTGCATTCCAGTCCCATATATTGAAAAGCACATCTTTTTTGGGTGTTAGTTCTAGAAGGTCTTGTTAGTTTTCATAGAAGTGTTCAACTTCTTCAGCATTACTGGTCAAGGCATAGACTTGGATTACTGTGTTATTGAATGGTTTGCCTTTGAAACAGGGATCATTCTGTCATCTTTGAGATTGCATCCAAGTACTGCATTTCGGACTCTTGTTGACTATGATGGCTACTCCATTTCCTCTAAGGGATTCTTGCCCACAGTGGTAGATACAATGGTCATTTGAGTTAAATTCACCCATTCCAGTCCATTTTAGTTCACTGATTCCTAAAATGTTGATGTTCACTCTTGCCATCTCCTGTTTGACTGCTTCCAATTTGCCTTGATTCATGGACCTAACATTCCTGATTTCTATGCAGTACTCCTCTTTACAGCATTGGACTTTACTTCCATCACCAGTCACATCCACAACTGGGTGTTGTTTTTGCTTTGGTTCTGTCTCTTCATTCTTTCTGGAGTTATTTCTCCATTGATCTCCAGTAGCATATTGGGTACCTACTGACCTGGGGAGTTCATCTTTCAGTGTCTTATCTTTTTGCCTTTTCATATTGTTCCTAGGGTTCTCACGGCAAGGATAGTTAGTCATCTTCAACTCTTTGTGACCCTATGAACTGCAGCACGCCAGGCTTCCCTGTCCATCACTGACTCCCTGAGCCTACTCAAACTCATGTCCATTGAGTCTGTGATGCCATCCAACCATGTCATCTTCTGTCATCCCCTTTTCTTCCCACACTCTATCTTTCCCAGCATGAGGCTCTTTTCTAGTGAGTCAGGTCTTCACATCAGGTGGCCAAAGTATTAGAGTTTCAGCTTCAGCATCAGTCCTTCCAACGAATATTCAGTACTGATTTCCTTTAGGATTGATTGGTTAGATCTCCTTGCAGTCCCAGGACTCTCAAGAGTCTTCTCCAACACCACAGTTTAAAAGCATCAATTCTTTGGCATCAGCTTTCTTTATAGTCCAACTCTCATATCCATATATTACTACTGGAAAAACAATAGCTTTGACTAGATGGACCTTTGTTGGTATCTCAGTTAGGCTTTGATAAAACCCCATGAGATTAGGTTCCAGCTAAAATTTTTTCCTGAAGCCAGGCCTTATTGAGAACACAGAGGTCTTGTATATTTCAAAGTGGTGTCTTTTTCCTGAAACATGGGGGTTGTTTTTCTCTGGTATTTACTGTGAGAACTTGGTTGAGGTCGTGGAGGCATAACCCTGAAAAGCATGGTGGCTACCTGTAAGTTGGTCCCACTGGAGTTTTTAACTCTCAGACTGTCTGCACCGAACCTCCAGCAATTTGTCAATTATGGTTCAAGTTTTCCCACTCTAGCAGTGGTTCCTGAGGTGGCTTTGAATGTACCAGTAAGGTAAGGCTCCCAGTATTTGTCTGTCTCTCCTACCTTGGTGGCAGTAATTCCTCTGTGTCCTTATCTGTCTTATGAATCCAAAAATCCAGAAGAGCTGTTTTTTCTTCAGTCTGTTCATTGTTTTACTTGTTATTAGGACAATGTGCCAGCTTCTTAGCTACTTAACATGTGGAGCTGGACACCCTTTCATGACTTTCATAATTTGTGTTAACGCTTGTGAAGGGAATGGCAACCCACTCCAGTATTATTGCCTGGAGAATCCCATGGACAGAAGGGCCTGGTGGGCTACAGTTCATGTGGTTGCAGTGAATCAGACACTACTGAAGCAACTTACCAAGCACACATGCAATTTCTCAGCAGCACATGTTGACACAGAAAGAGAAATACGCTGGCCTTGAGTAGCTGTCCATCTTTTGAATTTTGGCAGGTATTGGGCAATCAGTTAGACAAGGTTTAGTGTTTATTACAGAGTTTCACGTTTTTTTAATCCTACTTATGTGTTGAGAAATCAGAAAATTAGGTTGGTATGATAAGGTAATGGGAAGTGTAAAAAATTAATAAACCCAAATCTAAATGAAATAGAGTGGGGAACCTGGAAGAGGGAATTCTTATGCCCTGCAGTGGTAGTAGAGCCCAACAGGAAGAAGAAAGTCTCCTCTTTTCTGGTAAGGACTAGCCAGTGTAAAGTCATGGACTCCTTCTGTGTTGACTGTAGCCCTCTGAACTTCCTTTTCTTCTCTGTGCCAAGGGAAGTGTTCTCCTTCCCTTGCTACACAGGGACTTTCATGTGGGTAACCATGATTTTGGACTCAAAATTGCAGTTGTCTGTTGTCCTGAATAAATCCATCTTTGCTGTATTTGGCAGTCTGTTTCAAGTTTACATCGTCCAAGTGATTCATACTTTTGAGACATCTTACCTAATTGGTGCACATCCCACAAAGAACTGGAGGAATGTGGAGACTGGTATAGTTGTAAACTGGCAAGAATAAGCCAGGGTCTCAGGCTACTGGCCAAATAATTTTAGCAGTCTTCAGGGTAAATCTATACCCAGATGTACCTCCCAAAGTACAGAGAGAAAATATGATCTGACTAAAACAAGATGTTGGATTATTTGGTAGTATCCTTTATGGCCTTGAGTAAAATGAATATTTTCCAGTCTTTGCAAGTACACCTGTTTTCTGAGCCTGAAATATAATAGAAGAAAAATTAATATACAAGATCATAAAAGAAAAAAGTAGAATTGACAATAAAAGTTTCAGTCAATCTTACGTAGCCATGAAATTAAAAGACGCTTACTCCTTGGAAGAAAAGTTATGTCCAACCTAGATAGGATTTTCAAAAGCAGAGACATTACTTTGCGGACTAAGGTCCATCTAGTCAAGGCTATGGTTTTTCCTGTGGTCATGTATGGATGTGAGAGTTGGACTGTGAAGAAGGCTGAACGCCGAAGAATTGATGCTTTTGAACTGTGGTGTTGGAGAAGACTCTTGAGAGTCCCTTGGACTGCAAGGAGATCCAGCCAGTCCATTCTGAAGGAGATCAGCCCTGGGATTTCTTTGGAAGGAACGATGCTGAAGCTGAAACCCCAGTACTTTGGCCACCTCATGCGCAGAGTTGACTCATTGGAAAAGACTGTGATGCTGAGAGGGATTGGGGGCAGGAGGAGAAGGGGACGACCGAGGATGAGATGGCTGGATGGCATCACAGACTCAATGGACGTGAGTCTGGGTGAACTCCAGGAGATGGTGATGGACAGGGAGGCCTGGCGTGCTGCGATTCATGGGGTTGCAAAGAGTCGGACACGACTGAGCGACTGAACTGAACTGAACTGAAGACATACTGAACTTTAAGTAGTTGGATCTGGGTATCAAACTAAGTGATTTAGTTATTGATTTCATTGCTAGCTATGTGATTTGGATAAATCATTTACATTCTCTGTACCTTTATTAGGGCTTCCAAGATGGCACTAGAGTAAAGAACCTGCTTGCCAATGCAGGAGACATAAAAGATGCATTTGATCCTTGGATTGGGAAGATCCCCTGGAGAGGAGGGCATGGCAACCCAGTCCAGTATTCTTGCTTTGAGAATCCCATGGAAAAGGAGCCTGGTGGGCGACAGTCCATAGGGTTGCAAAGAATTGAACATAACTGAAGTGACTTAGCATGCAGCATGCATATGCCTTTATTATCTCATTTATAAAATAAGTTATTTTGTGGGGATTTCTATGAGCTGCAAACTTACTGCTTAGAACAGCATCCACCTAGCCTATTGTAAGTGTTTAGTAAATGTTCGCTATTGCTGTTATTTACAGATAAAGCCTTAGTTGACTATTATTGAGAGTATCATCAAGCTCAGTGAAATGGAAAACAGTGTATAACTCAGTGATTGTTTTTTCCCCCTGTGTTGTAGGCCATAAAACTTCCTTTTTTTTTTAAATTTTATTTTTACTTTATTTTACTTTACAATACCGTATTGGTTTTGCCATACGTTGACACGAATCCACCATGGGTGTATATTAGCTCCCAATCTTGAATCCCCCTCCCGCCTCCCGCCCCATATCATCCCTCTTAGATCATCCTCGTGCACCAGCCCCAAGCATCCTGTATCCTGTATCGAACATAGGCTTGTGCTTCGTTCTTACATGATAGTATACACGTTTCAATGCCATTCTCCCAAATCATCCCACCCTCTTTTAAAAAATAAATATGGAGATCTTTAAATATTTGTTCTCCTTGTTTTCCTAAAGATCCTGAGCACAGGTCTCCTTCCTTATGAAGATGATGGACTTCTTACCCTGAAAATTACTGTTTATCATATAATTTACAGTTCCTCATTGAACCAGTTTGTTGAATTTCTTTTCTGTCTTTTCTTGCTACTCATTTGTGGAGAAATACATACTTTAAAATTTATTTCCCTCTCGTTGTAAGTTTATGTTCTCTCTTTGGGTACTTTCTCTTATTTGGTGGCAAGAAATATTGAGGTCCTACAGGGCAGGAGTATTATTTATTTTTATAGTGTTATTCTCTTGTGAGATGTTATTCAATTTAAAGAATAAATTGCATTCTGTGTGAATGCTGCAAGGCAAGGTTGACCAGATGACCCAGGTTTTAGACTTCTATTTTTCAAACATATATTTTTGGTACTGTCCTGTTGGAATGGAAATAGGTATTATGTTTCTAGTCTGTAATGGGCCATCTTAATATTTTTAGTTCCAGACTATAGAAATAGAGATATATAGAAAACATATAGTCAGAATTTGTACTATTTTTTCATACTGCTAAAGCCTATTTTAAATTTTAGAAACAAAACTGAAAGCTGATTTGGTTATGCTGACATATTTTTATTATTTTTGCTTTTTTAGAATAATTTACTCTCTTAAAGAGAAAAAAAGAGAAGATTTCCATCCCCTCCCGCCTTGCTTTTTAAGGACTAAGAATTTAAATAATTTGGAAACCCAGTACATTAATTTAGGAGAATTTTATATTAAATGTAGACCTTTTTGCTGCTGATGCTAGGAGAAACTGTGGCTAGGGGAACTTTCAAGCTTTTAGAAAATTCTAGCATCGTTATATGCTTAATTCATACATTCTTCAAAGACAGAGATATTTTTCTTTCTTGAGGAGTCATACATTCTTCTGCAGTGTTTTTGCATCTACTCTCTTTCTAGAATGTTACTGTTTATCCATTGAGGCTCCTGGCATAAAGAAGAGACTTGCCAAAAAGGCTGAGAATAAAACCATGTTCAGATTTTTGGCAGTTTGGTGAGTCATCGCATCACTTTCCTTTCATTATTTTAATTTATATTGTGTGAAATATATTTAAAGTAGTTCCAGGAAGGTCATGAACTAAATAAAAATCTCCAGTTAATAAATTGTTTATCAGTTTTTAAAAAATTAAACTACTTGCGTCTCCAGTTGAGAATTCTATGTTGAAGGAAAGTATTTCAGAATACTATTTGCATTTAAATAAGGTTTGAAGTACCTGGAGTGGCAGTCAAGTTTTTCAAATAAAAAATGCATACTGCTGGGAAAATAAGATGCTAGCTTTTAAAATTTAGAAAATAACTGTCATTTTTTTACTCTCAAAGAGATAGCTTAACATGTTCATACAATAACAGGGATAAAGAATAATTCCATTTTAGTTAACCAAACTACATTGAATACATGAGGCAATATTTTTTTTTTGAAAATGAGAATAGTCTGATACTAGAGTTTGAAAGATTCTTCATGTCTTTGTACTATAACATTTCAAGTTTTAATAAATCAATTTAAAACTAATGTAATTAACTTTCAGTGTGAGAGGGCTCGCACATGATACTCAAATTCTAATCTTATTTTATAGACTTACAGTGGTTTCTGAGTATAAAAATATTTCTTTCATTGATGTAAAGCAGAGAGTTAAAGTGGCTGTTTAGATTCTATTTTTTAAAAACTGTGTGAACATTGACCTTAAATGATTAGTTTTATGAACTTTTGTTTCCAATTCATGTAGAAAACCTAATAACTAATTCATTACCAGTGAAGTGGGAATTAAATATATGGACATTACTAGCTATAAATGCATAAAATTTTCACCAGGGACAATTCATTCCCCCTTCATTAGACAGAAATATATCTCAATTAGCCATAACATTAAAGTAGGGGAAAGAATCACAAGACCAAAAGAGCCAAATGCCTGGGAAAGAAAATTATAAACTTTACTGCAAAATTATAACTTCTTGGTCTTCAGTTTCAGCAAAATGGGAGTATCACGTTACTTTGTTAGGAGAAGCCAGTCATATAAAACACTGACCCAGTTTCTCATTCTATAAAACTCTGTGGGAGGGTTACACTCTACTGGCAAAATTTAGTTTGTAGAAGCATAACCACAATTCATAGATGCATTTCTCTTAGCTAAATTAATTCCCTGCTTGTTTAAGTAGAAAAAAAAAAGATTCTTTGAAACTATTGAATAGCAAAGTAGACTGAAAATGCTCCCTTAGTGTGCCAGCTTCTACTTCCTTCATGTCATTAGTTGATGTCATCTTTCCCTCTGTCAGTTGTAGCTTTCGCTAAGCTCATCTCAGTTCTGAAAATGAAATTCTCATGGATGGGCAGAGGCCAGTAACTTAGCTCCATAAGATTGTAAATTTAGATTCACTAAGGCACCTCTCTCCTCTTTTAGAGTTTTACATCCAGAGATTCAAAACCACAGTCATCTGTGCTGTTTTTGAGAAACAAATATGTTAGATGATAGAATTTCAATTTGTTGATATTAGAAACTGCCCTGCATTTTGAAATAATCAGTATGTTGGAAATTTCTTCTTTCACCCTTTTATTTGATTGTTATAAATTCAGTTTGAGCAGTGAATTTGCCAGTTTGAGAAAGTAGAAAGAATGTAGTGTTGGTAATTAGAAGATTTGATTCTAATCTTAGTTTTTGCCCTTAGGTGACTTTTCAACCTTCTTCAATACACCTAACTTCCCTGGGCTTAATTGTCTTCCTTAGAAGAGTAGGGAGGTTGGATAAAATTATAGTTTCCTCCTCCTCACCTTGGATCCCCTATGATTTGCTCCTATAATGAGGCTACCTGTTTTGAGAAATTTTGGAGTTTCCGAACAGAACTCATATTTATTATAGTGCATTGATATGAATTTCCTGGTTGTGTACTTTGTATTGTGTACAAAGCTCATATTTCTTATATTTAAGTAACAGAAGCAGAAATCTGATTACATAATTTATTTAACAAGTATCTTAGGATACATTATTACACAAAATAGGCAAAGATCACAGCTTATATTGTCTTCCCAGGTGGCACTAGTGGTAAGGAATCTGCCTGCCAAAGCAGGAGATAGAAGAGACGTGGGTTCAATCCCTAGTTTGGGAAGATCCCCAGGAGGAGAGCATGGCAATCCATTCCAGTATTCTTGGCTGGAGAATTCCATGGCCAGAAGATCCTGGAGGGGCTGCAGTCCAGAGGGTGACAGAGAGTTGGACACGACTGAAATGACTTAGTGTGCACACACAGTTTATATTCTACTGAAGAGACAGATAAACAAGGAACAAAAACAACAGAATGAAATAATATATAAGAAACAAAATATATAACATTATGTTATAAATCCATACACATTATAGAAAAAGAAAAATAGAATAAGTAGGGAGATTTGGTGGATTCCCTTATCAAATGGAATGGGCAGATTCATCAAGGAGAAGTTAGAACAAGAACTTGGAAGAAATAAAGGAGTTAGCCAAGCCAGTATCTGATAAAGTGGTTTCATCATAAGGAACAGCTGAGATGTTAATGAGAGAAGGCAATGGCACCCCACTCCAGTACTCTTGCCTGGAAACTCCCATGGATGGAGGAGCCTGGTGGGCTGCAGTCCATGGGGTCGCTGAGTCAGACACGACTTCACTTTCGTTTTCACTTTTCACTTTCATGCATTGGAGAAGGAAATGGCAACTCACTCCAGTGTTCTTGCCTGGAGAATCCCAGGGATGGCGGAGCCCAGTGGGCTGCCATCTGTGGAGTCGCACAGAGTCGGACACGACTGAAGCGACTGAGGAGGAGGAGGAGGAGGAGGAGATGTTAATGGAGGGACATGTCTTCTGTGTTCATAGAAAAACAAGAAAGTCAGTACAGTTGATGTTTTGTGCATGAAAGGAACAGTTGTAAAAAGGATTCTGAACATGATTGAGATTTCTAGAATTGGTTCTCTGATCTGATTAGAAATAAAAGAGCTAATGATTTGCTAATGATTCGCTCAGTTGTGTCTGACACGTTGCGACCTCATGAACTGCAGCACGCCAAGCCTCCCTGTCCATCACCAACTCCCGCAGTTTACCCAAACTCATGTCCATCGAGTCGGTGATGCCATCCAGCTATCTCATCCTTTGTCGTCCTCTTCTCCTCCTGCCCCCAGTCCCTCCCAGCATCAGGATCTTTCAAATGAGTCAGCTCTTTGCATCAGGTGGCCAAAGTATTGG
>SJYT01082110.1:171151-283098 GCA_006410635.1 Cephalophus harveyi | reverse complement strand
ACCGAGGATGAGATGGCTGGATGGCATCACGGACTCAATGGACATGAGTCTGAGTGAATTCCAGGAGATGGTGATGGACAGGGAGGCCTGGCGTGCTGCGATTCATGGGGTCGCAAAGAGTCAGACACAACTGAGCAACTGAACTGATTAAGTCCAGAAGAGAGATGAAAAATTTATTGTAAAGCTTTCCCTGTATGCCACGATAGACATCATTAATGAGTCAGTATAATCACTCCTACTGATCTCGTGACAGACACGAGGTTGGATGTGCCATGAGATGAAACCTAACTGCTATTTCTGGTTAGGTCTCTGACCTTTCTCTGTGGATGGAAGCAAGGGTATAAGGATAGGAACAGCTTGAAATGGTACAAAAGTCAAATTTGGGTTTCATATATGAATGCTCTGCTGGACATCGACACATTTTCAGTAACACTTAAAAAATTTTTTTTTTTACTAATCTATAGTTGAATTGCAATATTGTATTTATTTTAGTTGTACAGTAAAGTGATTCAATGATATTTATACATGTATGTATAAAGATATACACACAGTAAATAGTCTTTTCCAGATTCTTTTAAGTAAATAGTCTTTCCCAGATTCTTTTCCATTATAGGTTATTATAAGATATTGAATATAGTTCTTTGTGCTATATGGCAGGTCCTTGTTAGTTACTTGTCTTATATTTAACAGTGTGCATATATTAATCCTGAACTAATTTATCCCATACCCTTCCCTTTAGTAACCTTAAGTTTGTTTTCTATGTCTGAGTCTATTTATTTTTTCAGGAAGTCTCTATATGACTTCTCTCTTTTTCTATATACATATATACATACTCTCTCTGTATATACTATGCTGAAAAATATACATGAAATATACATTATTTTTCAATCAAGGAGGCTAAATTAGTGATCATTAATACTTTCCTTATACCCACACCCTTTTGGTAGACAAGGTCTTCAACTTCTAAACCACAGTTCTTCTCACATACATAAGTGGCTTCTCTGTTTTTGAGGTGGGGCACAGCTACCTACTTTTCCAAACTGCCAGCCCCAAAATACTGCTGACAGTGCATTTCTCAGCATATCTGTGTGTGTCGTTCCAAGCACAATTGGAAGCAAGTCTGCGATGACTGCCTCAAGGTTTGCAGGCTTTTGTAGAGTACTTGGCATAATCTTCACATTATGGATATTATTCTTTAATGCAAAATGGAATAATACCGTTACAGGGGAGATCAAATTGGGTTTCGCCCATCCACTTCTAATATTTCTTTGAAATTTTTCATTTCCTCAAGTTCCCCCTGGTTGGGGGGGAAGAAAAAAATTCCCTGGAGCAGCAACTCTCTAAAGAGTTATGCTTATGTATTAAATTCTTGCCACTGGGCAAATCTCCTGACCCAGAAAGATTTATTCTAAAACTTTTATAAATAATCTCCATCCCTTTTCATATACTTCTCTCTGCATTCTAATTACATTTTTAAGAAAGGCGAGAACAAATTTGATTGCCACTATTCTTATGAGATGAAGCTGGTTTAACCTGAGCTGAGAAAAGCTCCCACTGCCCTTCTCAATATTTTTTCCCAAAAATCTTTATCAATGTGTCAAGTTGAATTTATGTGGCCTGATTTGATTGGATTTTTGAAAGGAAGAGGAGTTGGCAATACTGAATTACTCATTTATGACTCAGTGTGGGGTTATTCTGAAACATGCTGAGGTTAAAGCTGATCCAGGGATGTGGGCTGAACACCAAATTCAATTGGGTTGTCTGAGAAGTGAATTTGGCTCCCGGTCACTGTAGTTAGAGGCACTTAAAATTTACATGTGAATAAGTGAACAATTCTTAACAAATTAAGGCTTGACTGAATAATTAAGCAAAAAAGAGGGAGTAGGAAAAGATTTACATCCTTGACAGGAGGGAGTGGAAAGGCTAGGTGGAAGCACAGTTCTTTGTCCTGAAGATACCTACAAGACAGAATCGATGCAACATTTGCCTTAGTCATTGCATCCGAACTGATTGGCTTGTTGTGTCTCACCAGTAAGTTCGCTGTAGAGATGCCAAATTTGTGTCAAGGCTTCTTGTGTGGCATGTCTAGGAGTACAGGGGAGAGTGGGGGCTGGGATTGCCTACTGGAGAAGTTAGTGTCTGAGATTTTCAATTATCCTGCTCTGTCCTCTGCCCCTTTCCCTTTTTGTCCACTCACATATGTGAATTACACAGAAAGTGGAGAGGCTTCTACAATGGGAAAAGGATGAAGATCTGAATTTTGTTTTAGAATAGGCTTGAAACATACAAACACACTTTCAGTGGATCAGCTAAAAAGATGCAGAGTGTGAGAGTTGCAGGTTGAGTTTTATTTGAGGAAAAAAGAGGACCACATCCTGGGAGACAGCATCTCAGATAGCTCTGAGAGACTGCTCCAAAGAACCAGTGGGGGAAAGTCAGTATATACGATTTTTGAGAAAGCGGAGTTCAATGCAATCAAGTGCTTACTTCACAAAAGGTTTTCTGCTAGTCACAAGGAGCTGATGTCACCATGAAGGGATTTAGTGATTTTCTGGATATGAAGAGATGAAAGGATTGGAATCATGAAATCAGTTCCTGAAAATATCCAACTCTCTCAAGACCTGTTCCACCAATTTCCCTGGAGCACAGAGTGCCTGCTCTCCACTCGGAATCCCCCTCAGGGGGGTGTTGAAGGTTAGCAGGTGCAGCAGCACAGGGTTCAAGCTCCTCAGAGGCAGATGGGAAATGTCCTCGTTCAGTCACTGGCAAATGCTTTTAGCAAGTGCCAATTTGTAGCTGGCAAATGTTTGGTTAAGTGGCTTTTTTATTTAACATCAACCAGGTTACAGAAGGAGTCTTAGAAGACCCTGAGCAAGAGATCTCCATAAGAGGAAAAGGGAATTTTACACACAGAGCCAGACCCTATGGCAGACCGTAAACTGTAGGAAGATTGGTTTCAGATATGTGTCCAGATGCCGTATAAAACCGTAAACTGTAGGAGGATTGGTTTCAGATATGTGTCCAGATGCCGTATAAACAGGGCCACCTTCGGGGATGTTTACTCAATACAGACACACCAAGATCCACCCTCAGGAGAGACCCACCCTTGGTTTGCTGCTGCTGCTAAGTCACTTCAGTCGTGTCCGACTCTGTGCGACCCCATAGACGGCAGCCCACCAGGCTCCCCCGTCCCTGGGATTCTCCAGGCAAGAACACTGGAGTGGGTTGCCATTGCCTTCTCCAATGCATGAAAGTGAAAAGTGAAAGTGACATCACTCAGTCATGTCCGACTCTTAGCAACCCCATGGACTGCAGCCCACCAGGCTCCTCCAATCCATGGAATTTTCCAGGCAAGAGTACTGCAGTGGTGTACCATATCCTTGGTTTAGGGGTCTGCTATCACTAACTTAAAATTCTTAGCAATTTTGAGCAAGATGCTCTCTGTTTTCATTTTGCACGGAGTCACATAAATTATATATTAGTTCTGAGGGCAACCCTTACCCTAGGTCCTTCCCCACTTTCCATCTATTCAAAATAGGCCTTCACTTAATGAGTTCCTCCTGTGGAAATGGGAGAAGGCAATGGACGGGGGAGGGAGCCTGGTGGGCTGCCGTCAATGGGGTCACACAGAGTCGGACACAACGGAAGCGACTTAGCAGCAGCAGCAACAGCCTGTGGAAATACTGTATGGTGGGTTAGGATTAAAGATTGACTCTCACTGGCTTATTTCTTTCTAAAACCCAGATGGAGAAGGGATAATTGCTCAGGGGTCGGAGGAAGAGGTGATTGAATTACTATCAGATTACATTTTTGATCTTTCATAAGTAAAATGACATAATTAAAACTAATAACAATTTTTAGGCTAGATTGCATTGATCAGTACAAGAGGAAGCACTTTTCATTTTAAATTAAGGAACACAATTCAATTTTCTCAAGAATCCTTGCTGACCCAAGAACTTTTTCTACCTTATACTAAGCCTAAAACTGTCACTGTCTTCTGGACTTTCATTTCTAAGAAGAGAAAAATGTAATAATCTGCTAATACAGAGTAAGAAAGTAGGTTTGAAAATCCTAGATTGGGCATACATTTGGACAAAGTATGAAATGAAATCTAATCTTCAGATCCCCAGTAGGACGCATGACTGGTAAAAGAATATTTAGAGATCTGGCACCTCAGAAACATTTTGAACCTGAAGATTTGGATGCTATAGCTATAATCTTGTTAGGGGAAACACCCTGGCCAGGCACCATAGTAACGAGTAATTTTATGACTGAAGATCCTAGTGAGGAACAGCGTACTAACAAGCCATCACCAACTGGAAGAATTCAGGAAAGGTCAAAAGAAGATACCGGTCCATCTGTCCTTCCAACCTCCCAGAATCCTCCTCGCTGAAGTCCATCTTGGCTGAGCGCCACCAGGAAGGACCCTGAGTCAGAATAATTGGCCAGAGACAACCCGGAAACTAACCCCATCACCGTGAAACCTGTGCTCCTAGCCATGTGGCAGAGCCGTTCTCCTGGGCTCCTCAGTCCTGCTGCTGTCCCAGCAGCCCCTTCCCAATAAAGTCTCTTGCTTTATCAGCATGTATGTCTCCTCGGACGACTCATTTCCAAATAGTAGGCAGGAGCCCACTCCTGGGCCCTGGAAGGGGCCCCCTTCCTGTAATAGTCTGAACCAGGCTTAGCTTGTGTCTGGTCCAAGTCCGTACATAATACTTCAGTTTGCACTGTCACTCAGCTGTCTCTGTTGCTTTTTCAATATTCTTTGTTTAGCTGTTCTAAAACAAGTGCTGTCTATATTGCTTAGTTTCATACACGAGTTTCAGTACCACAAATTAACCTGAAATAAACTGCATCTGTGCTCCTCCTCACTTCAGGCTTTGTTTTTGCCATTGACAGGAACAGTTATAAAAGGAATAAATATAAACCTTGATTCTAATTGAAAATAGTGTTTTATTGTATCTTTGTAAAAATTAAGACTGGTAAAAATATCTTTCTTAGAGTTTTCAGTTAAAGGATGGTACACATCAAGGGTACCTAGTGCCATCACCGGATGTGAAATATTTCTTTTGAAGGAGAGATGTTATTGACACCATACAAGTAAGTCTAAGGGAAGCATCGACAATGGCAACAGGATCAGAAGAAAAATAGCTGCAGCTGTGAAATGAGAAGCATCTACCTAGTTATATGGATAACAATCCTTTGCAAGAATTCCATCTTAAAAAAAATAATGTCAACATACAATTCCTCTAACATAGTTTAATGAACAAACACTCCTTCAGTGTTTTACATTGGATGAACAGATGAGCATACAAAATTTTTAAATTGTGTTAGATCTTTATAAAATATTGTGTTTATTTATTTTTTATTGCTTGAGATGAAAGGCAAAGAAAGCAAGGGACATTGCTTATAAGTCAGAATCTTATTTAAAAGAGCAAGGTTAAAGTCTCCATAAAGTTCTTGACAATCTACTGATGCATGTTTTCATTTTCCCCCAAAATTATCCTCTGCTGTTTTGTCAAAGCCTATAAGGTAGGCATGGAGATTAGAAGAATAATTTGCAGAAACTCACACTTAAATCCTTTCTCCTTTATTCCTAGGCTCCCCAGGGAGAAGCTCCTGTGCTGGAGAGAGGATTTCCGAGAATTTAATTGTGTTCTTTAGCATAAAATCAGACCCGTCTGAAACACTTCAGAACAATTAGCAAATTGTCATCCATTTTCCTCCTCTTCTGCACTGGCCCCCAGGGAAAAACGGAGAACTGTCACAGTGGTAATTGCAGGCATTCTTTTGCCTTTACCTTTTCCTGCTGACTTCCCATCCCAGCCTCATGCAAATACAGTGTTAGGGTTTATAGAAAAAGAGCCAAATTTAGCCTCAAAGAGCCAAACTTATTTTCCGGTTCCATGGTTTTCTCCCTCTGTATTTCACACGGGAACTGATTTCCATTTCATACCCCAGAGAAGGAGTATTATCATATCATCATGAAGAACTAAATTAGTTCCTATTATCTCTGAGCCGAGAGTCTGAGGTTGGCAATTGGAATTTATCCTTGCTGATCTTAGAGCTTGAGCTACCCAGGAACAGTGAAGCCAGGCAGCGAACCAAGAGGTACCTCGTGTTTCTCCTGAGAACTGAAAAAAATGACTATCATTCACGTTCTGATTAAGAGAAGGGTAATTTCATGCCAAATGACATTAACACACTGATCTGAATCTTTTATAATTAATTATTATTTTCAAGCTCAGATGCACTTGAGACAGGTCAGCACCCCTCACTTTTCAGGGCTGATCATTACCTCCGCTCTAGGTGTAAAGGCCTTGTGAGGAGGCAGTAGCTGACTGGAGGCCCAAGCCTCTCCGTGTGAGGCATCTCAGGAATGATCACCTCCAGGTGTTCCTTTGAGGAGCCTGCTTATCTCCGCCCTTCTTTCTCTACCAATTTCAGTTTCTCTGTCTAGATTCTGCTTGGGCCAGTGGATGAGTCCCAGGGGCTAGAAGAGGTGTTACTTTCAAGCAAGCAAGGTGTGCAGGAACAGTGAACACAGCAGGTTCAGGACTGTTATTGTCCTTAGACAGGATGGCAAGCTAGACAGACTTGGAAGGTTGACCCTTGGCTGCTCTGAGACTTTGGGTTTTGGAAGGATTTCCTGCCCTTCCCCAAACTGAGCCAGAAGTGTTTGTATAAATAATGTAGATTATGCTGGACACCTTCTGTGCTTCTGGGAGTCTGAAATTTTGGCATGTGCTCGACAGAGGGTGCCATGTGGCCAACCCCCAGTGAAAGCCTTGGGCACTGAGTCTCTAATGAGTTTCGTTGGTAGACAATATTTCACACATGCTGCTGGAGGAATTAAGTGAATCATATGTGAGTCTCCTTAGGAGAGATCCTCTGGAAGCTTACATCTGCTTTCCTCCAGATGTTGTCCCATGTACTTTATCCTTTGCTGATTTTGCTTTGTGTCCTTTCATTGTAATTACAGAGGCTTCCCAGGTGGCCCTAGTGGTAAAGAACCCGCCTGTCAACACAGGAGACATAAGAGATGCAGGTTTGGCCAGTGGGATCCGGATCTCCTGGAGGAAGGCATGGCAACCCATTCCAGGATTCTTGCCCAGAGAACAGCATGGACCGAGGAGCCTGGTGGGCTACAGTCCATAGGGTCACTTCAGACAAGACTGAAGTGACTTAGTACTCAAGCATGTAAGTCACAACCATGAACACAACTGTTTGCTGAGTCCTGAGACCTATGAGTCCTCCTGATGAATCAGCAAAACTGAGGGTGATCTTGGGCATTCCTCACCACACACGGTGTCACCAAAAGGATACTCTCATACAGAGTGAAGTCAGAAGAGGTGAGGTGAGGTGAAGTCGCTCAGTCGTGTCCGACTCTTTGCGACCCCGTGGACTGTAATCTACTAGGTCTCTCTGTCCATGGGATTCTCCAGGCAAGAATACTGGAGTGGATTGCCATTTCCTTCTCCAGGGGATCTTCCCAACCCAGGGATCGAACCCGGGTCTCCCACATTGGAGGCAGACACTTTAACCTCTGAGCCACCAGGGAAGCCCGAAGTCAGAAGAGAAGAACAAATATTGCATATTAACGCATGTATGTGGAATCTAGAAAAATGCTACAGATGAAACTATTTGCAAAGCAGAAACTGAGAAAGAGATAAAGAGAACTAACTTTTGGACACCAAGGTGTAGGTGGAGGAGGGAGATGAACTGGGAGATAGGGATTGACATATAAAATAGATAACTAGTGAGAATCTACATCACTGCTCCATGGTGACCTAGGGGGGAGGGAATCAAAAAAAGAGGGGATATATGTATGCATGTATAAGTATGACTGATTTATTTTTGCTGTACAGAAGAAACTAAAACAGCATTGTAAAGCAACTATTCTCTGATAAAAATTTTAAAAAAAAAAAAAAAAAAAGGATGATCACTACCCTTTTCACCTAGACTTTGAAGTCTTAAGATTTACCTTGTTATCATTTGTTATCACTTAAGATAACCTCTAAAGCAACTCAAATACAATATTATGATTTTTTTAGCTCTTCCAGTGTAAACTTGGATATAAGGCATCATTATTGATTCTATATTTAGTTATTCCATGATAGTGTACTGTACTCTACTCAAATGAGATATTGTGGCAGCTTTTATTTGTAAAGTTATCATATGAAAAAATTATTTTCTCAGTAACCCATTAGTTTCTGGAGTGCTACACAAAATGACTTGGGGTTTTGACTTAATTATTTTTCTGGAGAAGAACGAGTTGAATTTTCTGGAAAAAAAATTTTTTTTAATCTGAGAAAATGTTCGATACCGGAAGCTATAACACTCCCAGGCCATTTTTATGTGTGTGCTGTCTGATGTAAAGAATTATAAATCAGATGGTGTCAAAATCCTTCATAAATTCTTTAGATGGTCACCAATATTACTTAAATTTCAGTGAAATTTAAGGATTAAATTCTTAGGATGAGTGAGGGGAACTTAGATTAAGTTAGTTATACAGCAAATGAGGGGCAAAATTGAGAAAATGGTATTTCTCCTAAGAATAGTCTAAATTTTTTTCTTTCTGCACTCATGAGAATCTTGATTTCATAGCCACAAGAGTATCAATGGATCGAAGCAAAGGCTCTTGTGTGTATAAATACAAATCCTGGACGTCTTGCTAACTTAGTGCCAGAATCAGAGTTTTGTTTCCAGAAAGATGACTCCTCCAGATTCAGAGTGGATTATCTCTGCTACATGTAAGCAACATTATGCTTTAACCCTCTTTTGAACAGAATTATCTAGCTCACTAACTAGAATCAATGTGGTCACAGACTTGGAATTTGGAGCCAGATACCAAAACTGCTTGGGCTTCCCAGGTGGTGCTAGTGGTGAAGGACCAGCCTGCCAATGCAGGAGTTATAAGAGATGTGGGTTTGATCTCCAGGTTGGGAAGATCCCCTGAATGAGAGCATGACAACCCATTCCATATGATGTGACTTAGGTCATATTGCTTATGACACTACCTAATGCTCAAGGTTCAAATGAGAAACCAATATGTAATGTGTAAGTCCCATTCACATTTTTTTAATAACAAAAACTTTCAAACTGAAGATAGTTCTTAGATCTTTCAGTTGAAAAGACCAAATATCTGATGGAGACATACAGTAAATTTTGGCAGGAGGTTAGAAGACGCTTTGCTTTCCTCAAGGCCACAGTTAGCCCCTGGAGTGTTACCTTGGAATACACTGCTCTTTCACTTGTTTGTTTTTTTACTTTGAAGTTACATTTCAGGCATCAGTGATTTTCCAAGATATTAAAGTGTAGGCTTGGCAATAACGGTTCCCAAGGCCAGCAGAGCCCTGCATTCCAGCATCAATCACATGAGAAGTTTATTGGCACCAAGACCCTTTCTCATAATGAAACACCCAAGAGAAAATGCTTCTTAATGAATTTGGGCCAGAGCTGTCATTTAATTTTGAAGCAAACAAACAATTTCAGCAGCCTCGTTATATGTAATTATCCATTTTGAAGCTACAGTATTAAGACCTACCACTGGGCATACCCCAACATATAGATTTGCTAGCCTCTGAGACCTTAGAAATTTTAATATCCAGCCATTACCTGCTCTTATTAGAGAGTCCTCAAGATCAGACTTGTGGTTTAACTCATTCCGAAACTGTCAAACTCTTTATCTGAATTAAAACTAGAACAAATATTTAAAGTTTAAAGACTGTCTTTCTTTTTTTAGATATAGAGGGATCATAATTTAATTAAAACATTTTAAAATGTGCATAAAAACATATGAACTGTGCTGCTTGTCTGTAAATTTTCATTTTTGCCTTTAATTTTTAAAAATTGAAACATACTTGATTTAAAATGTGTTAGTTGATTCATATATATATATATTTCAGATTCCCTTCTTGTATAGGTTATGACAAAATATTGACTACAATACCCTGTGCTATGCAATAAGTCCTTGTGGGTTTATTTTAT
Organism: Cephalophus harveyi; assembly: GCA_006410635.1. Taxonomy (NCBI): domain Eukaryota; kingdom Metazoa; phylum Chordata; class Mammalia; order Artiodactyla; family Bovidae; genus Cephalophus; species Cephalophus harveyi. The sequence goes on along the minus strand of SJYT01082110.1, from coordinate 273,108 downwards.
ATATAGTAGTGTGTATATGGTAATCCCAAACTCCTACTTTATCCCTCCTCCTCTTTCCTTTTTGATAACCATCAGTTCAGTCAGTTCAGTCATTTCAGTCACTCAGTCATGTCTGACTCTTTGTGACCCCATGGACTGCAGCATGCCAGGCTTTCCTGCCCATCACCAGCTACCAGAGCTTGCTCAAACTCATGTCCATTGAGTCAGTGATGCCATCCACCCATCTCATCCTCTGTCATCCCCTTCTCCTCCCACCTTCAATCTTTCACAGCATCAGAGTCTTTTCAAATGAGTTAATTCTTTGCATCAGGTGACCACAGTATTGGAGTTTCAGCTTCAGCATCAATCCTTCCAATGATTATTCAGGACTGATCTCCTTTAGGATTGACTGGTTGGATCTCCTTGCAGTCCAAAGGACTCTCAAGAGTCTTGTCCAACACCACAGTTCAAAACTATCAATTCTTCGGTGCTCAGCTTTCTTTATAGTCCAACTCTCACATCCATAAATGACTACTAGAGAAACCATACCTTTGACTAGACTGACCTTTGTCGGCAAAGTAATGTCTCTGCTTTTTAATATGCTGTCTAGTTGGTCATAGTTTTTCTTTGAAAGAGCAAGCGTCTTTTAGTTTCATGGCTGCTATCAACATCTGCAGTGATTTTGGAGCCCAAGAAAAGAAAGTGTCAGTGTTTCCATTGTTTCCCCATCTATTTGCCATGAAGTGATGGGACCGGATGCCATGATCTTAGTTTTCTGAGTGTTGAGTTTTAAGCCAGCTTTTTAACTCTCCTCTTTCACTTTCATGAACAGGCTCTTCAGTTCCTCTTCACTTTCTGCCGTAAGACTAGTGTCATCTACATATCTGAGGTTGTTGATATTTCTCGCGGCAATCTTGATTCCGGCTTGTGCTTCATCCAGCTTTATCTGTAAGTTTGCCATAGGCTTAATAACCATAAGTTTGCCTTCTATGTCTGTGGCTATATTTCAGTTTTGTAAATAAGTTCATTTGTATCTTTTTTTAAGATTCTACATATAAGTGATATCATATGATATTTAAAACTATCTCTCTATTTGCCACTCCAAATGAACATTCTTTGTAACTTAACTAGAAAAGAGAGATGAAATGTGCATATATCCAACTCAAATACACCCACATAAATAAATATTCAGTGTCAGAAATTGTGCTGAGAACTTAAAGTGATATAACAATGAATATTAGCCAGCTTCTGTTCTCAAGCACCAGCAGATAGTGGCTGAGGAACGCAAAAATGAAACATAGGATGAAACATATATCTAAAGCAAGAGAGAAAATTATAGCTTTAGAGTTGTAACTAATTTTATAGGAGTTCAAAGAAAGAAATTCTCATCAATTTGGAGATGAAGAAAAGGGGATGGATAGTCAATGGAAAATGTGAGATGAAGCTGAGGGAAAAGAAAGATTTGTAAAGTTAAAAGAGACTTTCAGAAATATACTAGAATGAGCATGGAAGCTGGGAACTATGAGGTGGAACTCACAGCAGCTCATTTTGGATGAACCATGTGAATTCAAGAACTGAATAAATAAAAGATGGGAAAGAGAGGCTTTCTCACACTGAAGACACCAAGCTCAAGGCAGAGGAAGGTGCATTTATTTTAGTATCCAAAAGGGATTTGGGGATGGTTTTTGAGAAAATTAGTTACAGGTAATAAAATGATCAGAGTTGCATTTAGAAAGATTAATTTGAAATTGGAATCACTGGAGAGTGAGAAGTCAACTGTAAAAGTCAAGGTAAAACATAATGAAAGTCTGAACTTGGTATCTGAAAGTAAAGTTGGGAAAGAGATAATTCCACTACATGACAGGAAACACAATTACTAGAGGAACCTAATATTTGTCAAATTGGATGTAGACATTGAGGATAAGAAAGGAATCAAAGATAGTTTCAAGATTTTATTTCATACATAATCAACTATAAGGGAAGAAAGCAAAAAAACACATAGAGGCTAAACAACATGATACTAAACAATAAATGTGTCACTGAGTAGTCAAAGAGGAAACCCAAAAATACCTGGGAACAATGAAGCAGAAACAATGATCCAGAAGCTATGGGACACAGCAAAAGCAGCTCTAAGAAGGAATTCTATAGTGATACAAGCCTGACCTAGGAAGCAAGAAAAAACATACAGTTAATGAAACCAGAAAGAGAAAAACAAAGCCTAGAGTTTGTAGAGGAAAGAAATATTAAAAATCAGAGTGGAAATAAATAAAATAGAGACCAGAAAAACAATACAAGTGATCCATGAAACTAAGGGATGATTCTCTGAAAGAATAAAATTGATAAACCTTTAACCAGATTCAGAGAGAGAGAGAGATCAAATAAATCAAATGAGAAATGAAGGAAGAGCAGTTACATGTGACACCACAGAAATACAAAGGAGCATAAGAAATTAATATGAGTAACGGTATTATCAATAAAATGGACAAACCATAAGAAATGAGTAAATTTCTAGAGATATACAGTTTTTCAAGACTGAATCAGGAAGAAGCAAAAACTATGAACAGATGGTTTTCCAGTAATCAACTTAAATAAGTAATAAAAAAACTCCCAACAAATGCAAATACAGAAAAGTTTCACAGATGAATTCTACCAAACATTTCAAGAAGAGTTAACACCTATCCTTCTCAAGTTATTCCAAAAATATTCAAAATTATTCCATAAAGCCAGCATCCATTAAGTCTCACCCTGACACCAAATCAGACAAATTGTATCACACAAAAAAGAAAGTTTTAGACTAATAACATCAAGGAGATTAGATTCAATAATCCTTAACAAAGTGGTAGTGAACTGGATTCAACAATAACTTAAAAGGACTATACACTATGATCAAGTAGGGTTGACCCCAGGGCTGCAAGGATTGTTCAGTATCTGTAAATTTATCAATATAATACACCATATACATGAATATAAAGAATAGAAAGAAATAAAAATTTTATGATTATCTCAATAGATGCAGAAAGAAGCACTTGATAAAATTCAACATTCATTTATGATAAAAAAACTCTCAACAAAGTGGGTAGAGAGAGAACATATCTTAGCATACTAAAAAGCATATATGACCTACTCACAGCCAGCACCATACTCTATGATGAAAAGCTGAAAGCATTCCCTCTAATATTGAGTAAAACAAAAATGTCTACTTTTACCACTTTTATTCAACATAGTACTGAAAGTCCTAGCCAAAGACAAAAATAAATAAATAAGCAAAAGTAATTCAAATTGAAAAGGAAGAAGTAAAATTGTCACCGATTGCAGAAGACTTGATACTCTATATAGAAAACCCTGTGGACTCCACCAAAATAGCATTAGCACTCATTCAGGAATTCAGCAAAGTCACAGAATACAGAAATCTGCTGTGCTTTGCCGGGGTCCAGCCCTGGTGGATCCAGGGTGATTCGAAGGGTGGACGGCGTCGGCGAGGAAAACTTATTTATTTATTTATTAATATAAGATTAGAAAAAGATAGTATAATAGGAAAATTAAGTGGAGAAAAGAGGCTGAATAACTTGGTTTACGGGCTAAGCTAATAAAACTCTGGACAAGGAGCTTGCACCATCTACGTTAGGCCACCGGCGCCCGTTTGAATATCGGAGAGTGCCCCGCCTTGGGCTCTCTCTCTCACAGATCTTAAAAGCCAGGGCAAGAAAGTAGACATGATGAGCTTCCCAGCTCCAGATGGGAATTCAGCCTGAAATTAAAGTATAAAGAGGAGACACGGGAGAAACCAGTCCAGCGACTGATCCCATCCTTTATTGTCTAGAATCTCCTTTTATACCTTTGACTGTACATAGAGATCAATGGGCAATACAAAATTATGCGGCGTCAGCAGCCCTGACTCTTATCAAAACCTGGCTTTTCTCTCTGCATACCTAATTGTATACACAAGTCTTAGGTGATTTACATTATCTTCTAGCCAAAAGGGCCAATTAACATTTTACAGCCTTTTTCCTGATAAGGGTTTGTCAACCAGAAGACTTATTTGTGTTGATCTTCCCAAAGTCTGGTACCACTCTCAGAAAGCACTAAATAAAGTTACATTCTTACATAGCAAGGACACAAGAGGAGTGCAGTGATATACAACAAAGAAAAGTAATTAACTCAAGTCTAGTGTTGCTAACATCAAAACTACTATCTATCCTTTTCCATATCCCGTTTACATTGATTAACATCCTCCCAGGTACCTAAAAGATAAAGAATATGGAGGCCTGGCAGCAGTCACTGAGTCAACAGTGAAAATCCTCTACCAATATAATTTTTAACTCTTTAGAAAAGGCTCTGTTTCCTTAAGATGCTTTTAAGCTTTGTGCCTCTCGCGGTTGGGGGCTGTAAGCAATTCACAAGCTGTAAGAGGTCTTATACACAAGTCTTAGGTGATTTACATTATCTTCTAGCCAAAAGGGCCAATTAACATTTTACAGCCTTTTTCCTGATAAGGGTTTGTCAACCAGAAGACTTATTTGTGTTGATCTTCCCAAAGTCTGGTACCACTCTCAGAAAGCACTAAATAAAGTTACATTCTTACATAGCAAGGACACAAGAGGAGTGCAGTGATATACAACAAAGAAAAGTAATTAACTCAAGTCTAGTGTTGCTAACATCAAAACTACTATCTATCCTTTTCCATATCCCGTTTACATTGATTAACATCCTCCCAGGTACCTAAAAGATAAAGAATATGGAGGCCTGGCAGCAGTCACTGAGTCAACAGTGAAAATCCTCTACCAATATAATTTTTAACTCTTTAGAAAAGGCTCTGTTTCCTTAAGATGCTTTTAAGCTTTGTGCCTCTCGCGGTTGGGGGCTGTAAGCAATTCACAAGCTGTAAGAGGTCTGGGGAACTTGTTAGACAAGCTAGAGAGTTATCAGAGGGGGTTTAACTGAAACATCCCTTTTAAATGCGGAAGACTAGAGCCCTGAATTGACTTTTTTCCAGAGAATATCAGAAGAGTGGAAAAGCAGAGTACAAAGCCCAATAGATTCTTATTTTGGGGGGTGGGGGGATGGATGCTCAGGAGATTCCAGGGGGAACCCCTGAAACCTGATCACGTCCTTGCGTTTGTCAGGCTTCCTTCCGCATGACCTTGTCACGGGCGGGATTCCTCACGCTGGCCCCCGACAGTGCTTCATACATTAATAATGATCTATTAGAAATATAAATTAAGAAAAAAATCCTCTTTACATGTGCATTAAAAAGAAAAACATATACCTAGGAATAAATCTAAGCAAGGAAGTAAAAGACTCGTACTCTGAAAGAAATGGAAGATGACACAAATGGAAAGACTTACAGCGATTATGCACTGAAGAATTAATACTGTTAAAACGAACTACCCAATGCAGTGTACAGATTCAGTGCAAACCTTATCAAAATACTAATGACATTTTTCACAGAACTAGAACAAGTAATTCTAAAATTTTTATGGAAACACAAAAGACCCCAAATAGCCAAAGTAATCTTGAGAAAGAAGAACAAAGTTTGAAGTGTGACACTCGGTGATTTCAAAGTAATCGAAATAGTATATTATTGGCAGACAAAAATAAATCAGTGGAACAGAATTCTTTAAAAGAAAGTTTATTGTAAAAAGAAAATTAGCCTTGGGGTAATATCTATCTGCTTAGAAACAGACGAGACTCCAGTCACAATCTCTGGTGCATAGAACAACCCCACTATTTATGAAACATACATTTAAAGAATTAAAAGAGAGAAATAAGTAGCCAGTGATCAAATGAATAATATTTCTGTGTTATAAGTTCAAAGAAGAGGAATTTTGTTTGCTCACGTGTTGGAAAAAGTTATGTAAATGTTCATCTGAATCTTCTGGTCTTATCAAATCTCAAATCTCCCCCTGCTTAAGTTTCCTCATCTGAAAAACAGGAATTAACAATAACACTGCTCTCTTAGAGCAGTGTTAGAACTTTGTCTGACAGAGATAATTCATCACCATCATTAAGTTTGTTGTGAAACACAAAAGTGAACATATGAGTGTTAAAGGTGCAACATTCCCTGGTGTCTAAAAGTGAGGTGGGGTCCCTAAACTCCTTGAGCTTTTGTTAGGCATCTTTGATCACCAAGAGCTGTATACAAGCCTGTAAGGCATGAGCAAACACAGGGGTATTTGGAGTGCTGGATCTCCTTTGTTCCTCTGTGCAGTTGCAACTATGGTTTTTTGGTTTTGGTTTGCTTGTTGGGTTTTTTCCCCCCTGATTTTGCTTTGGGATCTGTTATATCCAGGAGGAAGCAGAAAACTGAGTACAATTCAAATAGGCTCCGAGTTGGGTTAAAGCATGAAGGGACAAAAGTACCCTTTTGACAGTAATACAAGGTGATGTGAATTTTTGCTTGAATTTTCTCTCTCTGCTCTCAGACAGGGACAAAGCTTAAAAGGACATCTTTCATCCAGGCCATGATAGCTGTTCTCCAAAGACGAGCTATTTGTGTGACATCTCTTTCCAGTTGTCACTTTCCTTTGTATCAGCTTGGCACAAACTGACAGAATCACTTAAACCATCCAATACAAATATTCACACATTGAATTAGGTAACTTTAAGGTGTCTTCCAGTGCTAAGATTCAATGATTTCAGCCAACAAAGGGAATGTTGAGAAAAAGTCTATTAAGTTTTATGTTCCTGTTTTTCTAACTGGGGTCATTTTACAGACAATTGTAATTACTGTCACAACTAGGAAAACAACCAGCTGGTAAAGAATCCACCTGCAATGTGAGAGACACTGGTTCAATTCCTGGGCCGGGAAGATCCACTGGAGAAGGGATAGGCTACCCATAGACTGTGTAGTCCACGGGGTCACAAAGAGTCAGACATGATTGAGTGACTTCCACTTCACTTTACTTCTTATCAGTAACACTGATGCTGGAGAGTCATAGAGCAAAGCTTTCAAAGATCTGAAAGGGAAACAAATCTTTATTTCCATTAATGATGGGGTCTAATATTCTGAGGAATCACTGAGCATTTTCTTTTTTTTTTTAATGCCTTTTCTAAATGTTAGAGCAATATTTGATGCTTGGAGGAGAACGATTTTTGCAGAGCAGTTGATTATTTTGAGGATTTAAGTACAAAATATAAGTACAACTGGATATATATGTATTAATGTATATGTGTGTGTAAGTGAAAGTGTTAGTTGCTCAGTCATGTCTGATTCTTTGTGACCCCATGGACTGTAGCTCACCAGGTTCCTCTATCCATGGAATTCTCCAGGCAGAAGTACTGGAATGGGTAGCCATTCTATGTATGTGTGTATATGTATATTATACATATATATTAGCTTTAAGAGGAACAACAGCAAAAATACATCTATTGATAGTCATTAACTCTCTTAAAATGAGAATGATGATCAGTTGTTGTTCCTCAATGAGTCCAGGGCAAGAGGAAATGAATATTAACAAACTATTGAAGATTTCAATTTAGTATCTGAAAAAGAAATTTCTGAAAACATAATGACATTGAAGTGAGTGCCATTGTAGAGATAATTTTCCACCAAGATCATCTGGAATTGAAATAGATGTCCTGCTGATTGTATGCTTCTTGCATGACCAGATGACAATTTAGAGGATGAACTCATAATTCTTTCCACAATTTAAGATTTATTCAAACACCTGTCAACTACCAAATTGAAACCACTGTTAGAAATCTTTTGCAAATTGAGCCATATATAATAGAAATAAGATAAACACAGTTTAGGTTAAACATAATGTCACATACAAATATGCTATAATTTTTGATGGTTTCTCCCTATTTCCAAATGTCACCATATCAGTATCAAAAACACAGATATATTTATATCAAAGCTTGCTGTCATTTGGTCCTATGCTATTTTTTTTCACTACTTAACTATGTGATCCATAAACAGGGCTTCTTAGGTGGCACAGTAGTAAAGAATCCACTTGCCAATGCAGGAGTTCCAAGCAGCACAGGTTAAATCTCTGGGTCAGGAAGATTCCCTCGAGTAAGAAATAGCAACCTGCTCCAGATTTCTTGCCTGGAAAAATTCCATGGACAGAGGAGCCTGGTGGGCTCCAGTCCATGAGATTGCAAAGAATCAGGCATGACTGAGTGATTGAGCACACAATCCTATAAACACATCTCGATCCACTCTATATGCTGGGTACTTGCTTTTGGAAATAGATCACTGAAAAAAAAATGGAATATCCTTACCTTTAGGGAGCTTACAGTTTAGTGAAGGGCTGAGGCTAACAAACTATGTATGCAATGTGTTTTTCCTAGATGTACATACCTACAAGAAAGTTTAATTCACAGATGAGGCACTGTAAAGAGATGAATAACAATAATAAAATAGAACAATATATGATAATAAAAGTTGTGTGAATATGGTTCTTTCTCTCTCTCAAGATGTCATTGTCCAAACGTAATGCCTTTTTCATCTTAACTAAGCAGTTATTAAGCACTGTGACTATTACATTGGCAGTTTGAGGTGCAACAGCAAGGCTAGCACAAATTTCTTTGTCCTTCTTCACAATTCCATGGATAGAAGGCTTCTTATTGTAGATCTCAGCAGTCTCAGCGTACAATTTTTTTTTTTCCTTTCCTTGTTCAGTTGAGAACTTTCTATTTTTTTCACTTAAGGAAGCACATGGCTTCTCTTGGGATTATCTAAATTGCCAGCATCACTACTCATGTGCTGTGGGGCCGTTATTTAGTAAAATGAGGGTCAATTGCACAGAAGCACTGTGACACTGACGCTTTGACAGTTGATCTGATAATCAAGATGACAACTGAAAGTATTCGTGGCTCAGTCGTGTCTGACTCTACGTGACCCCATGGACTGTAGCCCACCAGGCTCCTCTGTCCATAGGATTATCCAGAAAATACCAGAGTAGGTTGCCATTCCATTCTCTAGGGGATCTTCCTGACCCAGGGCAATTGAACTCAAGTCTCCTGCATTGCAGGCAGATTCTTTACTATCTGAGCCACCAGGGAAGCTGAGATGAAGACTAAGTGATTAATACCCTGAATATGGGATGACTCGTGTTCCAGGTGGGCAGGAGGTTTATCATGCTACTCAGAATGGTGCACAGTTTAAAATTTTATGAATTGTTTATTTATGGAATTTTCCATTTACCTTTGGACTGTGGTTGACCATGATAACTGAAATCACATAAAATAAAACCACAGAAAAGAGAAACTATTGCAACCAGAAGTGTAACATTGCCGATAATGGAGATGGGAAAGATTGTAAGGGGAATGCACTTAGAAGGAAAATCTCAAGGGTAGTTTTGGACATTTTAAACTGAAGATACCTACACAAGGATGAAAGCAGTTCAGGGAGAGGAGCAGAATTTTTGGTCCATGGATGACATTTAAAACTGTGACATTAAATGAGATGAAATCACCTAAATGGTAAGTAGAAAATAGCCAGTTCCCTGGGGGCATTAATACATTAAGAGATCAGAGAGATGATGAAGAAGTGTGAACCAGGGAGACAGGACAAAAAGCTAAAGTATGCCAAAAATGAAGAGGAGAAGTGATTGCCCACAGCAAATGCTGCTCCTTGGTCAAGTCTGACAAGGATGACAAATTAATCATTGGGTTTAGCACATGGTAGGAAATTGGTGACTTTGCTAAAACAGCTTTGGTAGAATAGTAAGGATGAAAGACCGATTAGGAACTATTTTAAAGAGATTTAAAATATGAAACTCCATGACTAGTTACAATATATTAACTCAAAATCATTTAAAAAGTGTCAGAAGGTAGGCTACAAAATATAGTAAGTGGGAAAATAAACAACCGCTGTAAGTGATAAATATTAATTAATAGTCATCCACCAGCGAGGAACAGGCTGAGAAAAGAGGTGAAGTATATACGAAACTGCTGGCTGGGAAAACAAGACAAAACTGTAACTACTAGACTTCACACTGTTGACATATGTTGGTCAAAGAGTTCTGTTTATATTCTTTGGGATGAAGCAGGGTCTAATATAGCATGGGGTGAGGAGGAAAATTATCTACTGAAATTGGCTTGAAACAGCATTTAAAATTTTTCCCAGATTGAGTTGGGTTTGAAAGTTGAGATTATAGCCAGCAAAGAGTTATACTGACATCTTTGCATACTTTTGGAAAACACTGAGAACCCTATTATATATAAAGCAGATAACTAATAAGAATCTAGTGTATAGCACAGAGAATGCTACTCAATACTCTGTGATAACCTATATGGGAAAAGAATATTAAAAAGAGTGTATATATGTGTTTGTATAACTGCTTCACTTGTCTGTAAAGCAGAAACGTACATAACATTGTAAGTCAACTATACTCCAATAAAAATTAATTTTAAAAAGTGATAAATAAAACAGTCACAGAGAAAAACACTGGGAGGGGAGTTTGGGGGAGAATGGATACATGTATATGTATGGCTGAGTCCCTTCATTCTTCACCTGAAACTACCACAATATTGTTAATTGGTTATAACCCGATACAAAATGAAAAGTTTTAAAGTTAGAAAACATAAATATAAAACACTGAGAAAACCATCTTAATATTCAGGACAATGTTCATGTCCCATAACAATATTTATGAGCAATTTATAAAATTATGTTCTACTTAAATTTGGTAAAAATCAAAATTAACAGTGTTCAAAAGACAAAAATCAAATTAACTAACATTTACTGAGTATCTGCTATTATGAAAAGCAATGTGATTATGTCTTGGAGTACAAAAATCAAATGGAAGTCCGATATTTTGCCTTTAGTGAACTTAAAGCTTATTTGAAAAGGAAAAGGGGGGAAGCTAAATGAGTCTATGTGATTTAAAAATTAGAGAAAGAGAAAAATCTAATAGCTATCATAGGTAGAATATTGTTAATTATACAATTGAGGAGGCTTTCAATATTACAGAATACTTTGAAAAGGCAGTGATTGACTCAATTTAGTAGGTTTTGTGAAATAGGTCAACGTTTGCTCTGCTATTAAACACAGTTACCCTCTTGATACTCAACATTAACTAGGGAAAACACATGAAGAAAAACTTTCAATAGAACTGCTAACCGATCATATAGAGGCATATGATTAGAGCTATATAGCAAGTAACTTTATTAAAAAGATTCAGGATTGGTTTCATAGAGCCAGAGCTTTGAACTGAGTTTTGAAAAACAGATAACATCTAGAAAGGTAAACCAGAGAATGTAAAAAAGAACAGAGACAAAAACAGCCCCAAGTCTTTCTACCGGACTCTACACAAAAGAAAGAATTTGTAGAGAATAATTCTTCATTGGAAGAATATGATAAATAAACGTTGTAGAATTTTTTATGATGGTGCTGTTAGTAATAAACCAGAGAGAAGATATTTAAAGCATTAAATTAGCAGTAAGTATTTGTCTTTAATCAAATATAGCACAGATTCCAAATATATTGATGAGTGATATGTTTGCCAGCTTCAATAAAGATATCTACATAGATAACAAAAAATTTAAAAACAATCAAGGGCAGTTTCCCGTATACTAGATGACATCTTACTTAAATTACAAATATATTTAGGAACTAACAACTATGTCTGCATTGTTACATTTGCAAACTGATGTTACTCAAAGTATAATTTTTAAAAAGTTCAAATCATGAATCACCTAAATATACAGTAAGAACACATCATATATACTTAAGTCATTAACGAGGGAAGCCCTAGAACAATTAAGCTACTTCAAAAAGTATAAAATAGCTAGTGAAAAGTTGTTACAAAGCACAGGAAGTTCAGGGTATGTTTGATAGCTGATCTGGTCATTGGTGGCCAAGAGTCGGACACGACTGAGCGACTTCACTTTCAGTCTTCACTTTCATGCACTGGAGAAGGAAATGGCAACCCACTCCAGTGTTCTTGTCTGGAGAATTCCAGGGACGGGGGAGCCTGGTGGGCTGCCGTCTGTGGGGTCACACAGAGATGGACATGACTGAAGTGACTTAGCAGCAGCAGCTGATAATCGAAATGGTGCACAGTTTAAAATTTGTGAATTGTTTATCTCTGGAATTTTCCATTTAGTTTTGAACTATGGTGACCCCTGGTGCTCTGTGATGACTTAGAGGGATAGAATGGGGTTGTGAGAGACAGGTCCAAGAGGGAGGGGATGCATGTAAACACACAGCTGATACACTTCACTGTATAGCAGAAACTAAAACAACATTGTAAAACAATTATATCCCAATTAAAAGGCAAAAGCATCAAATATATTTATATTATCAACTAAGAACGGTATGTTGAAATGGAAGTTAGACGCAAAACTGGTTAATGTCTTAAAGGACAATAAAATAGTAAACTTTTCTAACAGCTAGCAGTCATTTGCATCCCTAACAGAAGCTCTCTGACAACAAACGAACACAATTGCTGACCAAAATCTTGTTAAACATATAATTGCATAAGATTGATCTTGAGTTAAGTAGTGAGTCAACTTAAGTATACCATGGTGGTGGTGGCTTAATAGATCAGTCGTGTCTGACACTTGCAACCCCATGGACTGTAACCTGCCAGGCTCCTCTGTCCATGGGATTTTCCAGGCAAGAATACTGGAGTAGGCTGCCATTTCCTTCTCCATAAGCTTATCATATAGAGAAGTAATTTTGGGGTAAGTCTATTAGACAACTTCCAGTGTGATATTGAAAAGGCATGCTCTGTTATTTACAAATATAAGGGTAGTTTTTTTTAAACAAAATTTCCTTATGATCCTAAATAACCATCAGAAGTAATATAACTTCTGTAATATTATATATATATATAATATATATACATATAATATATATATAGTAATATAACTATACAAACAATATAGTTTATCATGAAAGTTTGGTCTCATGTTTCATCCGTATAGATTTAGAAAGAGACTTTAAGTAACATATGTACATGTCCTTTCTAAACGGTCTTCTAATCTAGAGTTACACAAAGTTATACAAAAACTACTAACCTCATAGAATTCAAATGTGTGGAGCTTTGATGAAGAATATAAGAATGAACTTTTAAAAGCTTCCATTATTTACCCTTCTTTTTCAGTATATGACTCAAAAAAGAAAAAAAAGGTTACTCTCCACCATTACATGTACTTGCTTGCAGTACATGTAATGTTGGTTAATTCCTTTCTCCTTGTGGTTTTCACAATCTGCTGAGGGCTCAGTGTTCTATGATGACCTAGAAGGGTGGTATGTGAGGTTGGAGGGAGGCTCAGGAGGAAGGAGATATGTGTATATATATATGTGTACATAGAGCTAATTTACATTGATGTACAGCAGAAACTAACACAACACTGTAAAGCAATTATACTGCAATTAAAAAAATCTATTGAGGTTCCTGAACTATCAGAAAATGACCTTCATTAATATCTGTAAGGCAAAGACCCGATTTTTTAGTCCCTGGAAAGACTGTATAGACATTGGTCACATATAAGCTATGACACTTTCTACTTAATTGTGAGTCATACTTACTTTTAATGTGTCATTACTTACTTTTAATGGTCATGCATACTTTTAATGTGTGAACAAATAGGATTTAGTCTGAAACATGACACTCTAGTCGTGTCTTTGATTGTACAACTGATTTGCTTAATTATATTTTGGTTAAAAAAAAGAGAACAGGACCTCAATAATTCTATGTAAATAATTGTATTGCCATGGACAATAGAGATCCAGTATCTGCTCCCGTGCACTGAAAGGTCAGTGAGAAAAAGAGAACATTAAAAAAAATATATCATTTCAATTTGCAAAAACATTAAATGGAAATGGTTGCTCATATAGCCATCAGAAAACAGGACATTGAACAATATTATATATATAATATTACATATACAAGGTATTATATATATAATACTATATATATAACCTATTTTTAAAAATGAATAACCACAATTAAATTTTCCTCATCAGTTCATTCAGTCCTAATCAACTTTCCCCATTGGATGTTTATCAGCAGGCTGCTTCCATAATGTATGCTTCTTGATGAAAAAGAGCTCTTGAAATCTTGAATGAATCTGTCCCCTGTCTAAATGATGGCTTAGGAGCCTTTGCTCAAAAGCCTTTCCCTTGAAGTGTCACTGCTGCTGCTGCTGCTGCTAAGTCGCTTCAGTCGTGTCCGACTCTGTGCGACCCCACAGATGGCAGCCCATTGGGCTCTGCCATCCCTGGGGTTCTCCAGGCAAGAACACTGGAGTGGGTTGCCATTTCCTTCTCCAATGCATGAAAGTGAAAAGTGAAAGTGAAATCGCTCAGTCATATCTGACTTGGCGACCCCATGGACTGCAGCCTACCAGGCTCCTCTGTCCATGGGAGTTTCCAGGCAAGAGTACTGGAGTGGGGTGCCATTGCCTTCTCCTGAAGTGTCATTAGTACAGTCTTTCTCTGAGGCATTAAGAACATGCTTCTTTTTTGAAGACCACATTTCTAGACCGTAGCTTATAATGAGACTTTTGACAAACATGAGAGAAAAGTATAAACCATCTGTTGATGACAAGACTAAAAACATTGATTAATTGATTAGATGTGTGTGTGTGTGTGTGTGTGTGTGTGCATGTGCACGTGCTCAGTTGTGTCTGACTCTTTGTGATCCCATGGACTGTAGCCCGTCGAGCTCCTTTGTCCATGGGATTGTCCAGGCAAGAATATTGGAGTGGGTTGCCATTTTCTACTCCAGGAGATCTCATCCACCCAGGGATCACACTGCCTCGGGTCTCTTGCATTGGCAGGCAGATTCTTTACCACCAGCGCCACCAGGGTAGCCCCAATTTATTAAAGTAGAACCCTATGAGATTCAGTAGGAATAACAGTCTCTGTTGGGTCATAATACATAAGTGATATATTAAAGATGATTTAATCCAGTTTTCCCCTGTGGGTCAGACACACTATGAACAAGAAGGGCCTTGCCTCAATCCTTGAGCCTTCCAATTCTCTCTGGGATGCGGATAACCCTTGACACATATTTGTATTAATAATAGTTTCCTGTACAAAACTAACTTAGGGAAGGTCTAGTTTCTCCAGATTTGACATCTCTTCTCAAGCAGCTCTTAGAATAGTGTTTAGCTAATTAAGAAATGCTGAGAGCATCAAGCAACCTAATTATTACTGGTATTCCTTCTTTAATAAGATGAAATTTGGATCTGTAGGTACCCAGGACCTCTGAAAAACTCCACACATTATTTACATGTTAAAGATATCTGAAAACAATTTTTCTGAATCTAGGAACTTATTTTAAAAGAGCAAAATCAAAAGAATCATCAGAGGAGATTAGACACAGAATTGAGAGGAACAGAAGTGCCTAAAAAAATGATTGTAATCTGACTACCTAGCAAATACAATGTCAAAAAATATTTTAAAACATATAGCAACAGGTAACCTAATTGTAAGATCCCTTCCCTCTTTCAGAAGTAACTCTTGTTCTTTGGGTTGTTTTTTTTTTTCAATAATCAAGGGCATCATAAAGACAGAAGAACAAAGCAAAAAATTATTCTGATGACATACAGAGTCTCTGCTGTCTAAAAAATTACACAGAACATAAAGAGTAACCTTTTATTATTTCTTATTAAGAGGAGCTCAATACTTTGAGATCAATTTTAGTCTAAAATTATAATTCAATTAATTGAACACATAATTTTATATTTTTAAAATTAAATATGGAAGAATATTGGTTAATCAGGGCAATAAACCAGTATAAATTTTAGAACATTCATAATAGCAGTCTCTTTGTGAGAAAACAAACCAAAACCTAAAAAAATTATTATTTTCTTATACTTTTCTCTGACAAAATACAAGAAAAATACATATAAATGTTTCTAAACCCCAAAATATCCAACCAATTTTATTTTCCCAAGGGTTCATTTTGAGCATATGAACTTAAAGTTTTATATAAAATATTTGAGTAAAGGTTTTTTCTGAGATAAGTTTTATTTTTCCCTTTAGAAGCCTGGGATTCCTCATTTGGACCATAGGCCACAGAAGATTATTTGAGTAACTATTTTCTCAGTTCTCTCAAGGACAGTTTGAGCTAGTACCACTGTAGAATGCATCAGAAAGAAGTTAATAAATTACATGCAAAGGATGCCTACGAGAATCAGGATTTAGTCTCTGGTGGAGAGGAAGGACCCAGTAAGAGCATATACTTTTTTTCCTGAGAACTCTTGTAGTTTAAAATATTCAGATAAACTTTATGTTTTCTTTTGACAGCACAACGCAATGACACTTAGATGAAAAATAGAGTAGTTTGTCACTTATAATTCCAAACAAAAGAGAACTGCCAGGCAGGGCCACACAGGAGGTGGTACCTGGGGGCATGTGACAGCAGCCTATATGGGGAAGAGTATGGCAAGCTTGGTGGGGTTGCATAGGTTTCACAGACTCCTTGTGGGTTGGCTAATGTGAATAATTTTGGCAGCTTTAGTACAAAGAAGCTGTCCCTAGTTTTCTGGTACTTGGCCCCAGAGTGATCAGGAGAGATGTATAGTAACCTGAAGTTTGAAAGCCCCATAAGGGAAGTGGTTGCTGTACAATCAGCTGCTTAAAGAGGGCAAGCTGACTGGCTTCTAGCCAGAGCCTCAAAACTGAAATAAGGTAGCATTTAAAAAATAAAAACAAATGATATTATACTTAATTTGTTTCTGTAATCCAATCAGAACCAGATATTTTTAATGTCATTTATAATCCTGCTTGGGCTTTCCAGGTGGTGCTAGTGGTAAAGATCCTGCCTGACGATGTAGGAGACATTAGAGACACAGGTTTGATCACTGGGTTGGGAAGATCCCTTGGAGGAGGAAATAGCAACCCTCTCCAGTATTCTTGTCTGGAGAATCGCCATGGACAGAAAGGAGCCTGGTGGGCCATGGTTCGTAGGGTTGCAGAGTCGCACATGGTTGAAGCGACTTACCACAGCACAGCATATATCCTGCTTATTAATACACTTTGAAAATGAGACAATATTTCAAACACACAATAAAAGGGAAAGGATTTTCTTGATTATTGTCAGGATGATGTCTTAGCTCAAGCTGTTGTAACAAAAACCATAGGCTGGGTGGTTTAAACAGAAGACATTTATCTCCCACAGTTCTGGAGGGTGGAAGTCCAAGTTCAGGGCTTCAGCAGGGTTGGGTTCTGGTGGGAGCTCTCTTCCTAACTTGCCAATGACCACCTTCTTCCTGTGTCTCCACCTGGCAGAGGAGAGCAAGCCCTCTAGTGTCTCTTCCTGAAAGGGCACTAATTCCATCATAAGGATCCCACCTTTATGACCTAATCTAACTCTAATTACCTTCCAAAGCTTTATTTCCAAACACAATTACAGTGGGAGTTAGAGCTTCAACATATGAATTTTTTTTCCCCAAAAGAAAACTCTGCTCATTGGGCTTCCTCAATGACTCAGCGAGTAAAGAATTCGCTTGTAATTCAGGAGACAGAGAAGATGCAGCCTGGGTCGAGAAGATCCCCTGGAGGAAATGGCAACCCACTCCAGTATTCTTGCCTGAAAAATCCCATGGACAGAGGAGCCTGGTGGGCTACAGTCCACAGGTTCACGAGGAGTCAGACAAAACTGAGCGACTGAGCACAGGGTTGTTTTGCATGCTTGGGGCCTGAACTCTGCTGTATAAGCCTGCCTAGGTTGTTTGTAAAAATCCTTCTGGGTGTCTGGAGTTTTGTTAATTGTGGCTGGTACTGCAGGTAGAGAGGACAGGTATGACCAGCTTTCAGTGAAAACTTTCAGCTCTGTCTATTATGCAGACTTCTCTAATCAGAAAGACTTCAGGCCCACTGCCTCAGTTCACAGCTGAAGTTAAAAGCTTGTTCTGTGGCCAGGAAAAGCTTTGAAAGTTGTGCCGGGACCACTCTAGACCCCACAGAGGGCTTTTTTTAACTCGCTGGTTCTACTCTGTGTCACTTCATTATAATAAAACAGAGCCATGAATACAATTATGACTCTCGGGTCCCTGGAGTCCTAGTGAATCACTGAACATGTGGGTGATTGGAGGACCCTGGAAACATAGACAGAGGACTACAAACCAGATTTTCTGTAGTTTCTCATTCTCAAAGAATAGGTGTTCAATACTTTAATTAACATCACAAGACTGGATTCTTGAGTATTGCCATCACTTACGGGGAATGAATTACTGACTTTTTGCTAACCAGAACCATAACCAAAGATATCCATGAACCAGAAACAACAAAAGAGCACAGAGGAAAACAAGAGAAAATAAGACAACAAAAGTAGGTCTCTGTCGCCACTTTTGGTTCACTCTGGAGGAGCAAACTAAGACACAGATAGATTTGCCTCGATGGTCATTTAAAGAACTAGTTCAAATAATTCATAGAAAAAGCCAGGCTGAAATATTTGTTCTAAGAGCGAAACAAAATTGGTTAATGCCCTACAGGGTAAAGGGCTTCCCCTTGTGGCTCAGCTGGTAAAGAATCCGCCTACAATGTGTGAGATCTGGGTTCGATCCCTGGGTTGGGAAGATCCCCTGGAGAAGGAAAAGGCCACTCCAGTATTCTGGCCTGGAGAATTCCATGGACTATGCCGGACTACTGAGCGACTTCCACTTTTACTTTCTATGGGGTAATAGAACCATAACCTTTATAGTTAATTTTTCTAATTGATAAAAATCATTTATATCTATTCCAGACAGAGATTAAGGTATAATTTTACAGAATCTGGGCCTTAATCAGTGACTCAAACAAAGATGCATCCTTATTAAATGATACAATTCTTAGATATATGTTAGGCACCACTCTGACATGGCATTGCAAGGGAACACAGCCATCTTTTCACTCTATTTTGAAATTTTAGCTAGTTTTACTTATCAAAGTGATAAAAACTCTATAATAAACAATTGTATATAGTATCCTGCAGGGTGTACATGATTATAACTGGGAAACATATTTGAATCAGAAATAAACTTTATTTATGTAATCTTAATTCTAACATTGAGAATTTACAACAAAAGATCTTTTGACTCATCCTACTGAATTAACTATAATTATGAAAAGATTGTGCTATACAGATGCTACAGTAACACCAGAATAAAATAACAGGTAATATGTCTTTTGGGCTTCCCAGGTGGCTCAGTGATAAAGAATCAGCCTGTCAACTCAGGAGACACAGGAGATGCAGGTTTAATCCTGAAGGAGGAAACCCGCTCCAGCATTCTTGCTAGAAAAATTCCATGAACAGAGAAACTCGACAGGCTACAGCCCATGGGGATGCAAAGAGTTGGACATGACTGGACATGCCGACAAGATATTTTTCAGAGGGAATATATTATATTGTATTCATTTTAATTAAACCAGTAGAGGACACTAGTCCTTCTTTGAGGTAAGAAGTATCATGGAAGAGGGTTCTTTCATAGGCTAAGAATTGTAGCTTCATAAAACTTTCTTTCTGTGAATTAATGGAGATAGTTGTTATGTGCTATTCACAATGGATACTGTAATCAGCAACACATATATCATGCTGCCATCTGATTCCTATAAAAGGAAATTAACTTTCAGTGAGTACATGCTAGGTAGGATCAAATTGGATGGCGCAGAAGGAAGGAAAGATTAATGAATAGGTTTGACAAAAAGCAAGGCCAAGTACTAATGCATTGTGTAAGAAAACTTGATAAAATTCAATAGGCTTATCTAATATTTGGGCTTCCGTGGTGGCTCAGTGGTAAAGAATCTGCTTGTAATGCAGGAGATGAGGGAGAATCGGGTTCTATCCCTGGATCAAGAAGATCCCTTGGAGGAGGTCATGGCAATCCCTTCCAGTATTCTTGCCTGGAGAATCCCATGGACAGAAAAGCCAGGCAGACCACAGTCCGTAGGAACCTGGCAAGTGTCAGGCACAACTGAACGACAGCAGGCATGAATGCACATTGTCACTGCCTTCTCCATCTAGTATTTAGGACCCTGACTATTTCATAACATCTCAACAAACTGAAGTCTAATAAAATTAAAAAAAAGAACTCTTTGTCATTCGTTGTACCAGATGATAGAGAATCGTGCATGTGAAATGAAGAGTTCATTATGTTACATTGAGCTAGTACAGGAGATTGATATTACTCTTGTTAATTTCTATACCTATTGACTCAGACGGTAAGGCATCTGCCTGCAATGCTGGAGATCGGGGTTCGATTCCTGGGTCGGGAAGATCCCTTGGAGAAGGAAATTGAATCGTGCATGTGAAATGAAGAGTTCATTATGTTACATTGAGCTAGTACAGGAGATTGATATTACTCTTGTTAATTTCTATACCTATTGACTCAGACGGTAAGGCATCTGCCTGCAATGCTGGAGATCCGGGTTCGATTCCTGGGTCGGGAAGATCCCTTGGAGAAGGAAATGGCAATCCACTACAGCACTCTTGCCTGGAAAATCCCATGGACGAAGGAGCCTGATAGGCTACAGTCCATGGGGTCGCAAAGAGTAGGACACGACTGAGTGATAATTAATTAATTAATTTAAGGACTAGCCTCACCTTACATATTTCACAGAAGAGCACTAAATATTTCTTAGGAAACCCTTATGTTTATAATGATTAGAGGCTATTTTTCTCATAATTCTTATATATATCATCAAGCCAGCACGTTTTTAAGAGTAGCACAAACAATCACAATTCCAGGTACTGATAATTGAAAAGATAACAAGAAGGAAACACTTGGCAGAAATCCCAAAGTCAAGAGTAGAGCAGAAAACTAAAATCGGGGATAAACAATGATTTTTTTTTTTATCAAAAGTTGAAAAGTTTTTATCTTTAACAAGAACTCGTAATTTGCAATTAGAATTCTTTTTTCACTCTTAAATATTCAATAAGGAAAAGAACAGTTATATCAATGCTGTGACCTTTGAAAAAGGCTTGTAGTTTTCTGGGAGCTGCTATGACTGGTTAATAGAAGTGAGATATGGTCCAAGTGGCTAAAATGCTAAGATCAGCTTATATAGAGAAGGAGGTATAACTTGAAAATCCTTCTAGTTCTTTTAGGAGACTTTCCCTCCCTCCATTCCAGGGACAGAATGACAACCTGTGTGCCAAGATGGATAACATACACTCTTCTTTACGTGGTTCTCTGGTTCTGGCTCTTTCTTAAGCTTCTCTGGTGATCACCGTGAGGAAGCCAGACCTAAATAAACTCTGGGCCGTTGTTTTCTTTCTGCGAAGTTTTACTTCACTGGGGGAGTAACTCTCAAGTTAATTTCCCTCAAATATCACTCATGTCAGCTGGAGTATTTAATGAAACTGTATTAAAGGCTTAATAGCTCGATGGTAAAGAATCTGCATGACAATGCAGGGGATGCAAGAGACTGGAGTGTGATCTCTGGGTCAGGAATATTCCCTGGAGCTGGAAACGGTGACCCACTCCAGTATTTTTGCCTGGAGAATCCCATGGACAGAGGAGCCTGGTGGGCTACAGTCCACGGGACTGCAAAGACTCAAACATGCCTAAGCAACTGAACATAGTAATGGACTGATTACATGGAAAATTCAAAACTGAGTATGAGGTAGTAATATTTCTGTAATCTTATACGGATACTTGTTCCTAGAGTATTTCTTTCTATGAGTCTTTTTTCTCAGTCCTTAACTTGATAGTTTCTATGTTTCTTTTTTTTTTTTTTTGGTTGTGCTGGATCTTTGTTACTGTGCACAGGCTTTCTCCAGGAGCAGCGAGTGAGGCCTATTCTGGTTGCAATGCACAGGCTTCTATTTTTGTTGCAGAACACACACAGGCCTTAGTTGTGGCACATGTGCTCAGCAGTTACAGGCCCAGGTTTAGCTGCCCCATGGCATGTGGAATCCTACCAGACCAGGGATTAAACCTGTGTCCTCTGCATTGGCAGATGGATTCCTCACCATCAGGGAAGTCCTGTCTCACACAACTGAAAACTAGGAAAATAACAGCAACAACAATGAAGCTCTTTTTGAAAAGCTCTTAGTCCAAAACCCTAAACAGCTTTATCTGGCCCTAGGCCAAGATATAAAAATATTAAAATTAACCTCAATAATCAGTTCTGACATGTCCCAGGCCTATGATATTCGACAACTCAGTTTGAAGCATAATGTTTGTGCTGTTTTGTTTGGCTCACAGCTTTTAAATATCTTTAATGCTCATTTTTTTTTTTTGTTATTTTGCCAGCACAGAGTTTTCCCAAGAAAATATTTTGTCCGTGTGGTCCCTTCCAAAGCAAACAAAAGACCTCCCAAGAGTAAATTTTTATTTCATTACTGAAGTGTTTAAATCATCTATGACCCCTAATATGCAACCCCTGCAGCTTCACCAATTTTAATCTTGAAGACCTATCTCAAAAAATCAGTGGAATATTTTGTACAAATAGGTGCTCAGATCTTTATGAAGAAAAGGGAAAAAGAGAGTTGTTCTTGAGTTTTAGTGGCCATTTTAGTAAATGTTCAGTTCAGTTCAGTCGCTCAGTCGTGTCCGACTCTTTGCGACCCCGTGGACTGTAAAAAGACAAGTCACAGATCAGTAGAAAATATTTGGAAATTACATATCCAACAAAAGGCTAGTATCTAGAATATGATATTAATATCTAGAATATGATATTAATATCTAGAATATGATATTAATATCTAGAATATAACAACAACACAACGATAAAAAATCAAATAATTTGGTTAAAAACAGAACAAAAGTCATGAAGATTCATTTCATCACAAACTTGCAATTTAAGGGATATTTGTGTGGATGCAAATGTCTCTCATGTAATGATCTTAATTGTGTTAATGTCGGTTTCCTGGTTGTGATATTGTTCTGTAGTTTGCAAGATGTTTGCATAAGGGGAAACGGGACAAAGTGTCCTTGGGGTCTCACTGTATTATTTCTTAAAAACTGCAGGTGAATACACAATCATATCAAAATTAAAAGCTTAATTTAAAAACTGGTGCAACATTCCATTTTTTAGATCTCTTCCAAACTCCATGTTCCTATTAAAATGTTGAACCAGCAAGACTACTTGCTTTCTCCCTCAAGGTCAATCTCTGAACAAATATGTGGGGCAGGGTTGGGGTGGAAGGCAAAGAAAAAAAAAATGTAGAAAATAATTTAAAACCTCCTGGTGTGACAGGGATTGTTTTGAAGTCTTGTGGAGGGATGTGTTTTTTGTTTTGTTTTTTCTTTAATTTTAATTGGAGGCTAATTACTTTACAATATTGTGGTGGTTTTTGCCATACATTCACATGAATCAGCCATGGGTGTACATGTGTTCCCCATCCCGACCCTCCCTCCCACCTCCCTCCCCATCCCATCCCTCAGGGTCATCCCAGTGCACCAGCCCTGAGCACCCTGTCTCATGCATTGAACCCGGACTGGCGATCTATTTCGCATATGGTAATATACATGTTTCAATGCTATTCTCTCAAATCATCCCACTCTCACCTTCTCCCACCGAGTACAAAAGTCTGTTCTTTACATCTGTGTCTTTTTTGCTGTCTCACATATAGGGTCATTGTTACCATCTTTCTAAATTCCATGTATATGCGTTAGGATACTGTATTGGTATTTTTCTTTCTGGCTTACTTCAGTCTGTATAATAGGCTTCAGTTGCATCCACCTCATTAGAACTGATTCAAATGCACTCTTTTTAATAGCTGAGAAATATTCCATTGTGTATATGTACCACAGCTTTCTTATCTATTCGTCTGCTGATGGGCGTCTAGGTTGCTTCCATGTCCTGGCTATTATAAACAGTGCTGCGATGAACACTGGGGTACACGTGTCTCTTTCAATTCTGGTTTCCTCGGTGTGTATGCCCACCAGTGGGATTGCTGGGTCATATGGAAGTTCTATTTCCAGTTTTTTAAAGAATCTCCACACTGTTCTCCATAGTAGCTGTAGTAGTTGACATTCCCACCAATATTGTAAAAGGGTTCCTTTTTTCTCCACACCCTCTCCAGTATTTATTGTTTGTAGACTTTTTGGTAGCAGCCATTCTGACCGGCTTGAGATGGTACCTCATTATGGTTTTGATTTGCATTTCTCTGATAACGAGTGACATTGAGCATCTTTTTATGTGTTTGTTAGCAATCTGTATGTCTTCTTTGGATGAATGTCTGCTTAGTTCTTTAGCCCATTTTTTGATTGGGTCACTTATTTTTCTAGAATTGAGCTGCAGGAGTTGCTTGTATATTTTTGAGATTAATTATTTGTCAGTTGCTTAATTTGCTGTTATTTTCTCCTATTCTGAAGGCTGTCTTTTCACCTTGTTTATAGTTTCCTTCATTGTGCAAAAGCTTTTAGGTTTAATTAGCTCCCATTTGTTTATTTTTGCTTTTATTTCCATTACTCTGAGAGGTGGGTCATAGAGGATCCTGCTATGCTTTATGTCAGAGAGTGTTTTGCCTATGTTTTCCTCTAGGAATTTTATAGTTTCTGGTCTTACATTTAGATCTTTAATCCATTTTGAGTTTATTTTTGTGTATGGTGTTAGAAAGTGTTCTAGTTTCATTCTTTTACAAATGGTTGACCAGTTTTCCCAGTTTTTACCTGGGGAAAGAAAGAGGCAGGTGAGATGGTAGGAGGATACAATTTAAAGGAACTGTTGGAGTTCTGCTTTTGTTTGTCCCCTGACATTGCCTTGTTGTCTAGGGACAAACAGTGCCTGTCCCAGCACCGGCTGCTACTCAAAGCTCCAGCTGGGCTGTCATCAAATGTAAATTTATGCCAGATGAGAAGCCTTGTGCCATGAGCTTCAGATTTAAAAAAAGAACTACTTTTACATAGTCACTTTCCAACACGTTCCTTTCCAAATTTTCCAAGGGCTGGTAAATTGAAGCTTATATAGCAGAACCTATGAGTTGTGGTCAAAGTAGTCCTTTGAGAGGGATGTATGGCCTTAACTATTTATTAGAAAAGAAGAAACATTTTGAATCAATTGTGCTAAGACGCATTTTAGAATTTAGAAAATGAATGCTAGAGTCAACCAAAGAAAATAGAAAAGGAAAAAGATGATAAAAAGAAGAGTTGTGATTAATGAAAACAGAGGTGCTATTTTACCTAGAATGTGATTATAAAGAAAACATGCCATATAGAAGGAGACAATGACCAAAAAGAAGAAAAGAGCTTTTCTCTCCATCTTTCTGTTATTGAGGAAAATTGATTCCATTTCTCCCTTTTCCTCAAGGTTCGCTCTATCCTCTGCTTCCAGGGTCTGCTGCCATTTCACCCTGTGACAAAGAGTGAAGTTGTGGGAGATCAGAGGCACCTGCCCACATGCTACCCATGGAACTCCTGTGGAAATCACTCCTCTAAGGGTTTAATTTGCCCATGCACCACCTCATTTTTGCAGAAAAAAAGAAAATAGAAAAGATGAAATTTGGAGAAATCAGAAGCCATTAAACACAGGCCCTCCAAAGGCTAGGCACCACTACTGCTGAGCCATCTAGGAAAGGCGGCCATGAGGTGCACTGTCTTACCTTAGGCTTTGCCAGCAGTACACTCTCATCCCATCATTGAGCAAGATTCTTAAACTCCCCAAAGAGCAGACCTTGTTTTGTGGGGATGGAAGAAAGATATTTAGCTTAGATTTCCATATCTTTAATTTGAGTTAAATCTACACCCTGGCAGACATCTCCTTATTTTCCACTCCATTAATGCCCTGCATGGTTCAACAACTCTGACTTCACCCTGACACTCTGATTATGGTAATGTGAACTCCTATTGCTTTTCTTAAGTGTCCCATTCTGTGTTGGGTCCAAAACAGTCTCACATTGTGGGGAGAGTGTTTATGTGTGTATATGTATTCATATGTACATATACATCTGTATATATGTATATATTTAGGTATGTGTATATGTATATGTGGGCTTCCCTTGTGGCTTAGCAGTGAAGAATCCTCTTGTCAATTCATGAGATGAGGGTTCAATTCCTGGGTGAGAAAGCTCCCCTGGAGAAGGAAATGCAACCCACTCCAGTTTTCTTGCCTGGAAAATTCCATGGACAGAGAAGCCTGGAGGGCTACAGTCCACGGGATCACAAAACTTAGTAACTAAATCACCACCACTACCATATGTATATACACGTGAATAAAATGATGTACTCTCACCCAGGAAGAGTGGTGACTGAAGCACCAGGGGTTAATTGTTCTTTGCATACGTTAAGAAATTGGAGAGGAAATATTCTTTTCTTCTCCTGACAATCTGGGGTTATTTATTTAAGAAAATGTTCTGGCTCCATGGTTCCCAAACCTGCTAATCACTATTAGTCACCCAAGTTCTAGTTAAAAGTAGAGACTCCTGGAGTTTCCCTAGAACTTCTCAATCGGGACATCTGGGACACAGCCGAGGTTCTGTATCTTGAACTTGTGCCCCCAGGGTGCTTTTAGGTTTGAATAAGTTTGGGAAAGATTGTTCTACCTAGTTCTGAGGTCTACAAATATTTAAACCTTATGCACATACTGTCTTTGGGGAATCACCCCAACAGAAGATGTTATTCATTTGTGCATGCACGCTAAGTCTCTTCAGTCGCGTCTGACTCTTTGCAACTCCATGGACTGCCTTCCAGAAGGCTCCTCTGCTGTGGGATTCTCCAGGCAAGAATACTGGAGTGGGTTGCCATTCCCTTCTCCAGGGGATCTTCACAACCCAGGGATTGAACCTATGTCTCTTATGTCTCCTACATTGGCAGGCAGGTTTTCAGTATACTTTTATCTCTTAGCTTCTCTAAACCTTGTTTCCTTCACCTGAAATGTGGAGATGCTATTAATAATAACATCTACCTCCGAGAGACTTTTAGGAAATGCAATAAACTGATGCCTATAGAACATGTCGGAGAAGGCAATGGCACCCCACTCCAATACTCTTGCCTGGAAAATCACATGGACGGAGGAGCCTGGTAGGCTGCAGTCCATGGGGTCGCTAAGAGTCGACACAGCTGAGCGACTTCACTTTCACTTTTCACTTTCATGCATTGGAGAAGGAAATGGCAACCCACTCCAGTGTTCTTGCCTGGAGGTTCCCAGGGATGGCAGAGCCTGGTGGGCTGCCGTCTATGGGGTCGCACGGAATCGGACACGACTGAAGCAACCTAGCAGGAGCATAGAACACGTAGCATAAGACTCAGAGGAGAGCAATCCTGCACTGCTAGCTAAGACTATTATTATTTCCAGTGACAATCTTTTGCTTGCCTAATGTGATAGATTATTTAGAAACTGTTGCAATTATTTTCCTCCTTTGTACTAAACCTGGTTTTGCAGCAACTCCTGCCAGGAGATGGAACCCATTTCCCCTACTCTTGAATCCAGGATGCTCTTGTCAATCTTTCTTACCAATAAAACACAGCTGCAGAAGAGAAGTTCGGCTAGTCTGAGCCTGGGCTTCAAGAGGTCTTGTGAACATGCATTCTATGAAACAGCCCATTCTAGCCTGCTGGGTGATGAGAGACCACTTGGACCAGTCAATCAGCCAGGTGTCTAAGCCCTGGCCCCAGAGATGAATGGAGCCCAGTCAAGATCAGTATGGTGCTACCCATCCTATAGTTACTTGGAGGCAAGTAAGTGGGCCTAATTAAGAGAAGCAGAAATACCCAGAAGATCCAAGAA
This sequence comes from Cephalophus harveyi, assembly GCA_006410635.1. Lineage (NCBI taxonomy): Eukaryota > Metazoa > Chordata > Mammalia > Artiodactyla > Bovidae > Cephalophus > Cephalophus harveyi. Next base: position 245,570 of record SJYT01082110.1, on the reverse strand, counting down.
CTCATGAGGAGTAATAAGTGGGGACTGCTTTAAGGTACTAAGTTTGGGGATAACTTGTTACACAAGCACAGATAACTGATACATCTACTATATGGCCATTGTTAGGAAACATATTAGAGATGGGGCTAGTGGTAAAGAACCCATATGCCAATGCAGGAGACTTAAGACACACAGGCTCAATCCCTGAATAGCATGGCAACCCACTCCAGTATTCTTGCCTGGAGAATTCTGTGGACAGAAGAACCTGGCAGGTTACAGTCCATAGCCTCCTGGGGTCACAAGGTCCATGGGGTCACAAAGAGTTGGACATGATTGAAGCGACTTAGCATGCACAGGCTTGTTAGGGAAGCAGGTAAAAAAAAAAAAAAAAAGGCACAATACTTGATCTTGACAACAGAAACCACGGTTTTGCAAGAATAAAAGGTAGCTAAATATAATTACAAAACAAGAATGCGCAAAACTAACATTGGACTAACATCGACTCATTGAAAAAGTAAGAAAGTTCCAGAAAAACATCTACTTCTGCTTTATTGACTACTCCAAAGCCTTTGACTATGTGGATCACAACCAACTGTGGAAAATTCTTCAAGAGATACCAGACCACCTTACCTGCCTCCTGAGAAATCTGTATGCAGGTCAAGAAGCAACAGTCTGGTTCAAAACTGGGAAAGGAGTACGTCAAGGCTGCATATTGTCATCCTGCTTATTGAACTTATATGCAGAATACATCGTGAGAAATGTTGGGCTGGATGGAGTACAAGCTGGAATCAAGATTGCTGGAGAAATATCAATAACCTCAGATATGCAGACGATACCACCCTTATGGCAGAAAGCGAAGAACTAAAGACCCTCTTGATGAAAATGATAGAGGAGAGTGAAAAAGTTGGCTTAAAGCTCAAGATTCAGAAAACTAAGATCATGGCATCCAGTCCCATCACTTTATGGCAAATAGATGGGGAAACAATGGAAACAGTGAGAGGCTTTATTTTTGGGGGTTCCAAAATCCCTGCAGCCATAAAATTAAAAGATGCTTGCTCCTCAGAAGAAAAGCTATGACCAACCTAGACAGCATATTAAAAAGCAGAGACATTACTTTGCTAACAAAGGTCCATCTAGTAAAAAATATGGCTTCTCCGGTAGTCATGTATGGATGTGGAGAAGGCAATGGCACCCCACTCCAGTACTCTTGCCTGGGAAATCCATGGATGGAGGAGCCTGGCAGGCTACAGTCCATGGGGTCACGAAGAGTCGGACATGACTAAGCGACTTCACTTTTACTTTTCACTTTCATGCATTGGAAAAGGAAATGGCAACCCACTCCCATGTTATTGCCTGGAGAATCCCAGGGACGGGGGAGCCTGGTGGGCTGCCATCTATGGGGTCACACAGAGTCGGACAAGATTGATGTGTCTTAGCAGCAGCAGCAGCAGCATGTGTGGATGTGAGAATTGGACTATAAAGAAAGCTGAGCACTGAAGAATTGATGCTTTTGAGCTGTGGTGTTGGAGAAGACTCTTGAGAGTTCCTTGGACTGCAAGGAGATCCAAACAGTCCATCCTAAAGGAAACCAGTCCTGAATATCCACTGGAAGGACTGGTGCTAAAGCTGAAACTCCAATACTCTGGTCACCTGATGTGAAGAACTGACTCATTGGAAAAGACCCTGATGCTGGGAAAGATTGAAGGCAGGAGGAAAAGGAGGTGACAGAGGATGAGATGTTTGGATGGCATCACCGACTCAATGGACATGAGTTTGAGCAAGCTCCAGGATTTGGTGAAGGACAGGGAGGCCTGGTGTGCTGCAGTCCATGGGGTCGAAAAGAGACATACATGACTGAGAGATGGAACTCACTGAACTTTGGACTTCCCAAGTGGTGCTGTGGTAAAGAATAGGATGTTAGAAAGCAATAAAGTTTTGATTTACATTTTTCTGATGGGTAATAATGCTGAGCATTTTTTCATGGACATCACTGACTCTGTTTTTTGGGGGAGAAATATCTATTCAGATCCTTTGTCCAACTTCTTAAACTCCGGATCTTTTTAACGCTTCATTTGTTATGCCAGGATTCCTGCTAGTATTCCAACTAATACGTATGTCAAGACCATCAGATTTATGGAACCTACTTTAAGGTACATAAATTTAGTGAAAGATTTAGGGCAAGCCATCCATGCTGTCTGTGCAAAGAAAAAGAAGAAAATCATTTTCATATGTTTACACTGACCTCAGCAATTTGTTTTGAATTAAGGCTGTATCTCAACTTGGTCTCCTAACTGCTTTTCACTTGAATAATTTATTGTAGAAGCATCCTAAAATAAAACACAGTCCAAGTCCCAGGAAGTGAACTTTTAGGGCTCCAATTCAAATTTTCAAGCAAGCTGTAAAAAACCCTGACAGTGGGAACATCTGAATATAGTTACAGATGAAACCAAAAGATGGCCTCTTCTTGTCAAAATAATTCAAACTTTGGTAAAACCAGCAGCTCCGATAAAGTGGCTTGATGCCACACAAAACTGAGTTTGAATATTTACTCTGTTATATTGGCTACATAACTTTGGATAAGTTACTTGACCGATTTCAGCCTGTTTTCTGATCCGTAAAATTAGGACAGTAGTATTACTGTATATAAAACAGTTGTGATAGATAAGTAAAATTATGCAAATAAGACACCTGGAAAGAATAATGTTAAGCAACTGTTTTCTTCTCCACTGTTTTTACAGTGCTGTTTCATGTTAGGCTGGTTCTGAAAAGTACTAGATTGGCCAAAATGTTCGGTTGGGTTTTCCCATATGGTCTTAAGGAAAAATCTGAATGAACTTTTTGGTCAGCACAGTATTTTTCTCTTTCAAAATGCCAAGTCTATGCCACCAGAATTTCTGCAGATACGTTACATAAAGGGGCTTCTCAGGTGACAGTGGGGGCAAAGAATCCTCTTTCCAATGCAAGGGATGGAAGAGACATGGGTTCAATCTCTGAGTTTGAAAGATCCCCTGGAGTAGGAAGTGGCAATCTGCTCCAGTATTCTTTCCTGGAAAATTCAATAGACAGAGGAGCCTAATGGGTTCACAGGGTTGCAAAGAGGCAGACAGGATTGAATCAACTTAGCGTGTATGCATTTCTGCTTTTACTATCTTAGTAATTTCAGGTTTTATTATTTTCATTTCCTCCTTCCTTTTTTGCATTACTGTGTTGCTTATTACCTAATGAAAATATTTCAGGTTGATATTCAGATAGGTATTTATCACCTATGTATCTGCCTAGCACCACTGCCATATTTGAGAAGTCTCTGAATTAGAAGACGAATTAGAGTTAAAGTGTAACATATCCAGCCTCTCTTGCTGCAAGAGAGCAGTCAGATGAGCTAGACGTTACCTGCTAATATTACCTAAATGAGAATTCAATTAGGAGGTACCGATGCTAAAAGCAACCATGACCGCTTCTTGGTGAGGATGACCTGAGCAGTTGTTTTATAAGATTTAAAGGTCCTTTTGATGGCAGGATAAAAGACAATGACCCTGGAAGAGATGAAAAGCAGAACACTGCTATTCAGAGTTCTAAATGAGAAAAGGCTGCCACACAAGGGGACTGAGTAACTGCATGCTGGAACTGTAGGAGCAGACTTATTACAGAATGGGAAGAGAATAGCCTGCTCTCCTGGACTTCCTGGGGATCAACTAATTCGAATAATACACAGGCTCTGGGGCATAGAAGTGATGCTACCTGGTCCAGAGGCAATTGGTAAATTGTGCCTAGTGGTCCCAAAGGATGGGAGCCCAAGAAGGGAAGTGGTGGAGTTGGGGGCTTAATAAACTGTCCACAAAGGGGAACTGAGAGTTTTTAACCACAACTTCAATACTGGATCAAGACAGCACCTGTGCAATATTATAGTAGGGTCATCAGCCTTCCAACAGAGCAGTGACATAGGCAGATGTGGAAGAGTTTGGGCTTAAACTTGGGAGTTTCTAGTCCCCGGTGGCTCAGGTGGTAGGGAATCCACCTGCAATGCAGGAGCCGCAGGAGACCCCAGTTCAATCCCTGGGTCGGGAAGATCCCCTGGATAAGGAAATAGAACCCACTCCAGTATTCTTGCCTGAGAAATCCCATGGACTGAGGACAGAGAAGGTTGACAGACTATATAGTCCATGGGTTCACAAGAGTCAGACATGACCTGGTGACTTGGCCATCACCAGTCCCAGCGAAGGGTATAGGGTTTTGCTGGAAGAGCCCAGTACTGTAATTTGAGGATGAGATTTTGTGTCTTCCAAACCTGATTCTCTGGGCCTCCTAGAGATTCTCAAAGCTATCCTAGGAATAGTATTAGTCTATACTAAGTCACTTCAGTCGTGTCTGACTCTGTGTGACCCAATAGACGGCAGCCCACCAGGCTCTCCCGTCCCTGGGATTCTCCAGGCAAGAACACTAGAGTGGGTTGCCATTTCCTTCTCCAATGCAAGAAAGTGAAAAGTGAAAGTGAAGTCGCTCAGTTGTGTCTGACCCTCAGCGACCCCACGGACTGCAGCCTTCCAGGCTCCTCTGTCCATGGGATTTTCCAGGCAAGAGTACTGGAGTGGGATGCCATTGCCTTCTCCGAGTATTAGTCTGGGTAATGATATTAGTCTGGGTCCTCCACATAAAAAGAGTTTCATGATAAAGAATCAGTTCATGTGATTATAGAAGGTGGCAAGTTTCAATACCTGTACAATGAGTCAGAGAGCTGGAGACCCAGGAGAGCCAGTGGTTTTATTCTAATCTGAGTCCAAAGGTCCAAGAACCAGAAGAGCCAATGATGTAATTCCAGCCTCAATGACGTAATTCAAGCAGGCTCAAGACCCAGAAAGTACCAATGTATCAGTTTGAGTCTGAAAGCAGCAAATAAACTGGTATTCCAGTTCAAAGGCAGTCAGGCAGAAAGGATTCTCACTCGGGAAAGTCAGCCTTTTTTTAGTCTATTCTGGCCTTCAGCTGATTGGATGAGGCTCCCACACATTGGAAAGGGCAATCTGCTTGAGTCAGTCTACTGATTTAAATGCTAATCTCATCTAAGAACACCTTTAGCAAAATATCCAGAATAATGTTTGACCCAGTATCTGGGTACCCCACGGCCCAGTGAAGCTGACACATAAAACTAACCATCACAGGGCTTCTCTAGTGGCTCAGTGGTAAAGAATCTGCTTGCCAATGCAGGAGACACGCGTTTGATCCCTGATCTGGGAAGATCCCACATGCCGAGGGGCCTAAGCCCTTGGGCCACAACTGTTGAGCTTGAGCTCTACAGCCCAGGAACCACACTCCTGAGCCCTGAGCCACAGCTCCTAAGGTTCCCAGGCCCTGGAGCTTGTGCTCTGCAACAAGAGAAGCCACCGCAATGAGAAGCCTGTGCCCTGAAACTAGACAGTAGCCCTGGCTCGCTGCAATTAGAGAAAAGCCCAAGCAGCAATGAAGACCCAGTACAGCCAGTAAATAAATAAACAAAAATTTTATTTTAAAAATTAGCAATCATAATGCTTTTATAGATTTATTTTCTCTTTTCTAGGGTAGATTCTGTGAATTTTTATGATTCCCGTTTAAAATATTGACTGATACAAGTACCAGTTTTATTTTAATATTTAATCTTTCATGTTTAATAATGCAAGTTACATGTAATATTATATATTTTTCTCTGAGAAGAGCTTTTGATATGTCTACTAGATTTTTGTAATAACAATTCTTCCTTTTGAAGAACCTAAGCCACCCCATTTTGTTTAAAAAAAAAAAGACTCCATTTTAGAGTTCTGAGGAAAGTCTTTGGAAATCCCCTGACCTCACCCCACCACCTGCGAGGCAGTCAGATCCCAGATCAGGATCTCCTGACTTTACCTTCAGGACTTATGACCTGCCCAGGAAATTCGAATTAAGCCTGGGAAATGGGAACCAATCAGAACCCAACACCTAACCCTTCCACAGAAGGTAACATTTTTCGCGCGAGAATACCCTATATAAGCAATGAAACCCAGAGTTCGTGGCTCCTCTCCTTAGCCGCTGAGTCAGTAACGGTGGGAGCCCCAGCTCAAGCTTGGTAATTAAAACTCTCTTGCTTTTGCATCGGATGCCGGTTCCCTGGTGGTCATTGGGAGATTTCGAGACTTGGGCATAACACTTTATTTTTTTTGATAATTTGTCCTTTTAGGTTTAAATGCTTCTTTGATTCAACCACTATCTCAAGGTGAATTTTCTAATTTTTATGTAATAAGAGTTCCCCCCTAAACTTTATATCTTCAGGGTTAGAAAATTGATTTGTAAGATTTACACTTTTTAAAATTTTAAGTTTATTGTTTATAAGTTAGTAAATGATTTTTAGACATTCGGTGAACATGACACAAAATACTATTAAGCTCAAGTTCCATAAATTGCTAGCAAATATGAGAGTTGAGTGTTATTTCTTATTTATAAAATCTGCTCTATTTTAAAACAGATATATTAACATCTCCTAGAGTAAGTCCTCCTAGTTTTTTTTAAATAGCTTTAATTTTATATTTCTGTAGGATTAATTCAGATTTATGCTTTTTTTTTTAAATAAACATTGCTTTTCATTTACATAATTTCCAGCATTTTTGCAGTTTGCATTCTGGTAAGTGAATGCAACCTTGAACTCTTTCCTGTATCGTATTAATACAGCCACTACTGCTTTTTTTTGGTGGTTGCAGCTACATTTGAATAATATCTCTTTTAACATCTCTAATTTCAATTCAGATATATTACTTTGTCTTCTATAAATAGCATAATTTTTAAAAAAGTATAAATATTACAGTCTGCCCCATTAAAGGGAACTTTACTTGATTTTATTTATTTCACTTTACTTGTATATATTTATTTTGTTTTAATTATTTTCTTTTTCCCTTATTTCTAATGATTCCATCAATTTATTTATCTCTTTTGTCCTTCTTGTTCATTCTTTCCATACCATCAAATGTTGTGTCTTGTCTGATATTCACACAAATTTACCTAGTGTGACATAAAAAGACAAACTAATAATTCCACACAGGATACTTTAACTTTCCCATTCTCCTTCCTGCTCTATCTCCTTGCTTCTCGTCTTCTTCTGCCCTGCACCCCATCACTGTTTTACTAAGCCAGCTTTGTACTTTGAGGTTCCTACTTATTACAAACATTCTCTTTCACTTTCTCACATCTACCTTAAGAATTCCTTTTTAAACCATATATATGTTTAATTTTGTTTTGGTGGTATTTAAGCAAGAATATTTTATTGAATTTTTGCAAAGGCAAAAGCCAGAGAAGTCAGTAGAGTTTAATCAAATGCCTGTGATTCCTGAAGAATTCAAAGAACCCATGTAGACCGCAGCAGTAGCTGTCTGAAGGCAGTACACTTCTTGCATATTTCAACCCCTCCTCTCCAGGGGAAATGGATGCAGTTTCTGATAGATCTTGTCCATGGGCTATCAAAGCAGGAGCATGGATCTATAGTCATTTAGATTTACCCTCAAATTACTCCTCTGCCACATTTAACAAGATGCTATCTGGCAGTCACCAGTGTCCAGAGCTTCAGTTTCCTATTTGTGCAAACGAAATATGATAACCATCTCACAGGGTGGCTCTGAAAGCATAGAAGACCACACATCTCTGAAGTGAGTATTATTAGGCACTCCAAGGACATTTGGATGTCCATCTTTCCTTCCTCAGAACTGTGCCTTCAGACAGTCAAATGACTTGAAATTAAAACCTCACATCCCACCTGCTGGGAAGAGGAGCAATTGAAAAATAACACCTCTCCCCTCCAGCCAAGCATGTCTTTTTCCATTTTTGTATGCGGTTTCTGTCTTTATCCTGACACACATATAGAGTTGAAGTGCCTTGAACTGGCAGGTTTGTGTCTTGCAGAAATATTTTTTTGACTTTGATATGCAGATATTTTTTGGCTCACCTCTTCCTAGTAAGAAATATTTATAAGTCACCAGAGTTTTAGATTTGAACCCAAGATCTAGTCAACTCCAAAGTAAAACAAAACTCAAGATAGCCAAAGGAAAAAAATTAAATTAAATTTTAACGAGTCTCATATCTCTAGGCAATGCTAACCTCTTCTTTACGAAATAATTTATTGCCTAACATGTCAGCTTGGGAATTATATAAGTTTTCAGCTCAAAAGGACTCTTATAGGGCAACAGGCCCCAAACTGCCTCCAGGCACAAATTTCGAACATTATCACTACCTAAGTTTCTCTACTTATTTCCCCTTTTTCTCGGACCTCAGGTTTGGATTTTTTTTTTTTTTTTCTGGACATATATATTAAATAAAAGCTCATTTCTCAAAGGAACTCCCCAGGTGGCGCTAGTGGTAAAGAACCCGCCTGCCAGTGCAGCAGACATGAGACATGGGTTCCATCACTGGGTTGGGAAGATGTCCTGGAGAAGGGAATGGCAGCCCATTCCAGTATTCTTGCCTGGAAAATTCCATGGACAGAGAAGCCTGGTGGGCTATTGTCCTTGGTGTCCCCTGAAGCGACTTAGCACCCATGCATTTCTCAAATGCAATTCATCAAAGAGTTGTTGGTTAGCTGCACCTAACATGTTATTGATGGAAATAGTCCCACACAGAGGAAAGAGACTCTGTATTTTAGTTAACCTTAAGGTCTTTATGAACCCACCTGCCAAAGAGGTATTCGAGTTCAATATCTGGGTGGGGAAGATTCCCCTGGAGAAGGGCATAGCAACCCACTCCAGTATTCTTGCCTGGAGAATCCCATGGACAGAGGAGCCTGGTGGGCTACAGTCTACAGTGTCGCAAAGAGTCAGATACGACTGAAGTAACTTAGTATATGCACATATGAGGTCCTTTCAGTTTAGATGAATACAAAGTTTTTTTTTTTTTTTTTTTTTTTTAAAGCTCTTCAGTGCACAGCCTTGTATTAGAATCATCTCCTCCCATTGCTGGCTATGTGAGCTTGTACTGGGCATGTAATTTGGATAACCCCATGTAAGTGCAGTCATCCTCAAAGAGTGGTCCCCAGACAAGCATCGTCAGCATCACCTGGAATTTTTTAGCAATGCATATTTTCAGACTCCACTGGAGACCTACTGAGTTAGAAATTCCCAAGTTAGTGTTTTCAAAACCCCTCCAGGTGATCAGGATGTAACTGAAAGTTTGATTAGATTAGAGACAAACCATCACATTTCTACAGTTTATTTTCCAATCAGCAAAAAGTGCATGCAAGGCAACAAACATATGGCATGGTGCATGGCACATGCTCCAAGATGTTAGATAGGAGCCTAATCATTTAGAGATCCTCCACGTCTCCTTTTACACATCCCAGGTTGGGAATTACCAGCTCAAGCCAACAAGACAGAAAATGTTAACCATTTCACAAATCAGTTTATTTATTAAATGCCAGTCCTACAGACTGCAAGAATCCAGGGATCCCTGTGAGGAGGAGAATAGAGTCTGAGATAAGAATTCTAGCCACAAAGTGTTCCCAGATTCTGGAATTAAAGTTAACTGGCCTCTCCACCTAGGAAGTCATCCATTTGGGAAATCAATTCGAATTCCCTTCATCAAAGGAATAGTTCCTTTCTAGTTGGGAAATTATTATTTATTCTGAAAAGGTTGAAAGTAATTAGCAGGCAATTTTAGGTTTATTTCTTGGAAAAAATAAATGCAGTACTCTGTTAGGTGGTGCAGCCGTTTACTGAAGGGACTAGACGAGTATCGGCCTATGAGCAGGAGATGGTTTTCTGTCAGTGAGCTACTGGTGATTTACCCTCTAACAGCCACTTAAGGGTTTGGCTCCTTAACCTATCTTCAAGTCTCCTGAGCCAGATGTTGTTCGGTTGCTAAGTCGTATCCAACACTTTGTGAGCCCAAGGACTGCAGCAGGCCAGGCTTCTCTGTCCTCCATTATCTCCCGGAGTTTGCTCAAAGTCATGTCCATTGACTCAGTGGTGTTATCTAACCATCTCATCATCTGCTGCCCATCTCCTTTTGCCTTCAGTGTTTCCCAGCATCAGTGTCTTTTCCCAGTGAGTCGGCTCTTGGCGTCAGGTGGCCAAAATACTGAAACTTCAGCTTCAGCATCAGTCCTTCCAATGAATATTCAGAGTTGATGGTACAGAAATTAGTCCTTTGAATGCTGCCCTTCCTGACTTACTGGATACTGATTGTAGGGTGTCATTTAGCTCCACCTGAGCAGTTTTGACGATGTATACCCCTCCAGCCTCCAACACTGGATTTAGCCAGAAGAAAATTCAAACTAAGAGACTTCCTTATTTTCCATCTCTGCTTTTAAGTTTTGTAATCTTCAAACTGGATATTTTTCCTTAAGAAAGTATAGAGAAAAACAAATGGATGGACGAATGGTTGTTCCAGTCCTAAAGTTTTTTCAAGTCTTCATAAGACAGTAGTACTATTGTTATACAAATTTTTCCTCCAATTCATAAGAAAATAGTACTTTTGTTTTACCAGTTCTTCTTTCAACATCCTCTCAATCCCCTCCCTATTTTTTTTTCTGAGAGTCCCTGACACTGTTTGTTTTTGTTTTTTTGAAGAAAGAAAAGAGATTTTTATTTGAGTTAGTTGAGAAATGTAACCTGGGAAACAGTCTCGGAAGCTCTGAGAACAGTTCCATTACTCAGGAGGTAAGATGCATTTTTATACATCTTTGTGACAGAGAATTTGTGTTTCCTATTGACGTGATACTATTGTACATGACATTCTTCAGAGATATTTTTGGTCAGTTATGTATGTACAGAGAAAGCATTTAATCTATGAGACCCCCTTTATAAGTGAAAAAGCTTAAAATTTTGGCATCTGAAGAAAGAAATCATTGTTCTCAAAGGGGATTCCTTCTTCATCAGACAGTTTTTTCAATGAGATTTTTAAAAAATAGTTATTTATTTATTAATTGTTAGCTGCACTGGGTCTTAGTTGTGGCAGGTGGGATCTAGTTCCCTGACTAGGGATTGAACCCAGGCCCCCTGGTTTGGGAGCAGAGAGTCTTAGCCATCGGATCACCAGGGAAGTCTCCCAACACAGCTTTAAAGATTTTTACAGTAAAGAAAACTGTATATCCTTTACGCCATTCAAACATTTGTTCAGTCTACAGAAGTGCAAGAATGAGGCTTATTTCATCACAAACGTGGTGAGTAGGCAGCATATATATATATATATAAAATAAGAGGGGAAAAGGGAAGGAGTGTCAGAAGCTTGCTTTGTCTATAATTCAGACTTGGCCATCTCTTGTTGTGAAAGGGGTGAGGGTGAGGTGAGGTGAAGTTTCTCAGTCGTGTCCGACTCTTTGCGACCCCGTGGACTGTAACCTACTAGGCTTCTCTGTCCATGGGATTCTTCAGGCAAGAATACTGGAGTGGATTGCCATTTCCTTCTCCAGGGGATCTTCCCGACCCAGGGATCGAACCCAGGTCTCCCGCATTAGAGGTAGACGCTTTAACCTCTGAGTTGTTGTGAAAGAACATCTAGGGAAAAAGGAAAATGTCATGACTAATAAAGCCTGTTACTTAGGAAGAAAATCCTGCAGGGACCTCCCTACAGGCTGGGCAGGAGAAGAATGATTTCTTAACTTTCTCACTGGTTTTGAAGAGCAATCACTCCAGTCATTTCCACAAAAGAATCTTTTAGGATTAAAATGGGCAAGATCTTTCAGAAACCTGTCTGTATTTCCCCCATCTGTGACTATCCTTTGTCTCACCAAAAATCTGAACCTGTTAAAAACAGTCAGCTCACTCACTGCCTTAGGCATCCTCTATAGCTTCAAGGCAAAAACTTGGTTGAGTTCTACTCTGATAACAGTGAGTTGTTTCTGGTAGAAACTAAAACCTTCTGGGCTTCACTGCTTATCTGCAGAGTTTAGTTTCTCTCATTTTAGCAGTTTTCCTTAGCCCACTGCTTCTGACAGATTTCAGATAAGAGATAGGACCAAAGCCAGCAGTGAGTGGATTCTACAGAAACAAAAGGGAAAGGAGTAACTCTTGGGTTGAATTATTTTCTTTCTGATAAGCATGTTATTTAGATGTACCATTACAATTGTCAAAGTATTTCAAGCTGCCCTGCAGGAGCCTGCTGGGCTACAGTCTATGGGATCTCAGAGAGTTGAACACAACTGAGTGACTGAGCTCTGTAGACCTGAATATTTGTGGTGCTGGAGAAGATTCTTGAGAGTCCCTTGGACAACAAGGAGATCAAACCCGTCAATCCTAAAGGAAATCAACCCTGAATGTTCATTGGAAGGACTGATACTGGAGTTGAAGCTCCAATATTTTGGCCACCTGATGGAAGGAAATGACTCATTGGAAAAGACCCTGATACTGGGAAAGATTGAAGGCAAGAGGAGAGAAGGGTGGTGGAGAATGAGGTGGTTGGATAGCATCACTGACTCAATTCAATGACATAAATTTGAGCAAACACTGGGAGATAGTAAAGGACAGGGAAGCCTGGTGTGCTGCAGTCCATGGGGTTTTGCAAAGAGTCAGATACAACTTAGTGACTGAACAACAAGAAGGGACTTGGCTAGGGATTTGGGGAAACAATTAGTTTAGAATTCAACATCTCTCAAAAATGATGTTTTTCCAAATTCACAGTTACTTCCTTTATTCAGATTCCCATCATTTGTTGTTTGCATGGCATCATGAAATGATCTCTTGATGAATCTGTAAGACCCTTCCAGTGGTTCTGAAACTGAAATGGGAAAAAATGTCACTACAAGAGCAGAGTCCTGTATTTTATCCCCCAAAAGTGCAAACACCAAGGAAATGCTGATGTAAGATCTCAAACTATATATTTTATAAAATTACTAACTCCACCTCTCTCTGTCCATTCTTCCTTTGTGCCAGAGCACTCATTCTATAGTGCCAACTTAAGAACGTCAGTCCGCCAAAAATATAGTTGATACTGCCCCATTGCCTTGAAGAATAAGTTCAGACCCTTAATTAGCAATAGTACATGTATTTATATATATATTTGTCTGATATTTTTCCAGAAAGTATTTAAAGGAAATTATAAAATAAATAGGGCTTCCCAGGTGGCTCCGTTGGAGAAGGCAATGGCACCCCACTCCAGTACTCTTGCCTGGAAAATCCCATGGACCGAGAAGCCTGGAAGGCTGCAGTCCATGGGGTCGCTGAGGGTTGGACACGACTGAGCGACTTCACTTTCACTTTTCACTTTCATGCATTGGAGAAGGAAATGGCAACCCACTCCAGTCTTCTTGCCTGGAGAATCCCAGAGACAGGGAAGCCTGGTGGGCTGCCGTCTCTGGGGCTGCACAGAGTCGGACACTACTGAAGTGACTTAGCAGCAGCAGCAGGGGGCTCAGTGGTAAAAGAATCCACCTGCCAATGCAGGAGACACAGGAGACACGCAGGTTTGATCTCTAGGTCGGGAAGATATCCTGGAGGAGGAAATGGCAACTCACTCCAGTATTCTTGCCTGGGAAATCCAGTGGACAGAGGAGCCTGGTGGGCTACAGTCCACAGGGTCGCAAAGAGTTAGACTTGACTTAGCGGCTGAGCATGCACGCATAAAGTACATATACTACTACCAAAGAAATGACAGATGTGGGTGGAATCGTTATGGAGAAAAATGTAAGTAGGAAAAATAAGCTAAAGCCAAGAGTGAAAGTAATATGCATTTGAGATAAACCCAGTGAAATTCTCTACAGTTGCCATGAGTGGGCCCCAAATTTGGTTCTGAATGGTCTAGCAGCAAATGCAAAGAGATGTACATTACTGGCTAAGTAACTCACAGTTTTCTGGAAGGGAAAGATGTATCTAGTTAATAGGGAGAACTATGATTCATCTTGGTATTGAGACCAGAGGGAATTTGTTCTTACAGGGCTTGAGCAAGCAGTTCCCTTGCAAAAAATGAAAAATACCCTTAAGATAAATATAGCAATAGGTTTCCCAGGGCTGTTTGTTACGTTCCTATGTGTTGATCAGTAGTATTATAGCTGACAGGAAGCACAGTTCTATAAACACCTTGAAGGGATCCAGTGTTTGCCCCGTTGGCTTAATCAAAGAATATATTTTAAAGTTCCTAGAGGAAAGCACTACAAAATTTACTAGGAGTGGGTCAAGTTAAACAAATGTATTAAATTCTAATCTAGCAGCTATAAATATTATCGCCCTTCACTGACCCTTCGGTAAGTATTAAACAGCTGAAAATTCCAGGTTGTACTCAGAAAAATACCTAGAGTACAACCCTTATGGGATGTTGTTGAGTGTTCTTTGTTATTTAGTTACTCAGTCATGTCTGACTCCTTGAAGCTCCATGGACTATAGTCCTCCAGGTTCCTCTGATCATGTGATTTCTCAGCAAGAATGCTGGAGTGGGTTGCCACCTTTCGCCAGGGGATCTTCCCAACCCAGGGATTGAGCTCCAGTCTCCTGCATTGGCAAGTGGGTTCTTTACCACTGAGCCACCAGGGAAGCCCTGAGTGTTGTCTAATGACCCTCAAATTTCAGGATAGGCTTGACATTCTGTTGTGAAAATTAGTAGCCTAACAACAAGGAAATTAAATTTTGTTGTTGTTGTTGTTGAAGCATAGTTGCTTCACAATGTCATGCTAGTTTCTACTGTACAGCAAAGTGAATCAGCTATATGTATATATATATCCACTTCTTTGGATTTCCTTCCCATTTCCTTCCCACCAGAGAGCACTGAGCAGAGTTCCCTGTGCTCATTACTTATATATTTTATACACAGCATCAATACTATGCATAAAGTGAAAGTGAAAGTGCTAGTCGCTCAGTTGTGTCTGACTGTGACTCCAGGGACTGAAGCCCACCAGACTCCTCTGTCCATGGAATTCTCCAGGCAAGAATACTGGACTGCATAGTCATTACCTTCTCCAAGGGATCTTCCTGACCCAGGGATCAAACCTGGATCTCGTGCATTGCAGGCAGATTCTTTACCATCTGAGACACCAGGGAAGCCCAGGGTATATTAGGTCATTCTCAATCTCCCAACCCATAGTACTTTTCCCCTTCCCCTATTGGTGTCCATACATTTGTGCTCTATGTTTGTGTTTCTATTTCTACTATGTAAATACGTTTATCTATAACATTTGTCTATATTCCGCATATATGTGTTAATATATGATATTTGTTTTTCTCTTTCTGACTTCACTCTGTATGTAAGACAGTCTCTATGTCCAGCCATGTCTCTACAAAACGGCACAGTTTTTTTTCTAAGATGTAGTGCATAGATGTGTGTGCTATTCTATGCTAAGTCGCTTCAGTTTTGTCTGACTCTTTGCAGCCCAATGACTGTAGCTCACCAGGTTCCTCTGTCCATGGGATTCTCCAGGCAAGAATACTGGAGTGGGTTGCCATGCCCTTCTCTAGGGGATCTTCCCCACCCATGGATAGAACCTGTATCTCTTAGGTCTCCTAAATTGGCAGGCGGGATCTTTACCATTAGCGCCACCTGGGAAGCCCAAGGATACTCACACTTATTCAAAACAACACATGCTGGATGCATGCAACCTGATGGTCTCAAGGTCTCCTCCTGTAACTGTGCAACCAATTCAGACCTCCACCACTTTTTACTTAACAAGCATCTTCACTTCTTGCCAGCGTCAAGTATAATTCTTGATAATTAACTCACGTAACTAACTTTGTAGTTTTGGTCTTCTTTCCTTTTTAGTGTGGTGGAACACAATTCAAGTTTTTCTTGAATCTGTGTTTCCCTGAGTTGCAGTCTCAATAAACCCCAGGTAAACATCTTTTTTTTTAGTTTGATCAGGTCTTGATTTCTAAAATTTTGGCTAATAGATGTATATGTTTGTCTTTAATTTATACATAGGAGTGGTGAGTTAGCATCTTAAAGTGTCCTAATAAATAATGGACACAACAGAGAGAGACATTTAGCCCTTCGTATATTGTTGTTTGAATCTATACCAAAGAGTTTGTAAATCAGCATGAAAGGTCATTGCTGCTTAGTCGCTCAGTCGTGTCTGACTCTTTAGTGATCCCATGGACTATAGCTGCCGGGTGCCTCTATCCATGCGATTCTCGAGGCAAGAATCCTGGAGTGGATTGCCACGCCCTCCTCCAGAGGATCTTCCTGACCCAGGGATCCAACCTGCAGCTTCTGCATTGGCAGGCAGATTCTTTACTGCTGAGCCACCAGAGAAGCCACATAAAGGATAGTACAATTATTTTCCATGAAATCAATGCATCTCAAGATAGGTGGCGAATTAAGGCAATTTCTAAAGGCCACACTGTACTTGGATGAAAGTAGTATAAAATAAAAAATTTGGCACATTGGTGCAGCATTTAAGTTCCAGAGCCCAGCTGGTCTTATGATTGTCTGCCTTTCAGGGGCTGACTAGTCCTGCTAACAAAAGAGATATGTTTCTTCCTTCAGAGTGGAACTTTCATCCAATGCTTAAGACCTAGGAATAAGCTGTATCACTGTTTTGTGCTTTATTGTTATTGTTCAGACCCTCAGTCATGTCCAACTCTTTGTAACTCCATGAACTGCAGTATGCCAGGCTTCCCTGTCCTTTATCTCATGGAGTTTGCTCAAACTCATGTTCTTTGACTTGGTGATGCCATCCAACCATCTCATCCTCGGCCATCCCCATACTTGTCAATAAATGCCATAGTCAACAGTAGTCTAAGATTTGTTTTCATCCTAATATACCACCTGGTAGTATAATAGAGGGTGGGGAAAGTTATAGGCTCTGCTTAACCCTAATCAACCAAGAGCTACTAGATATTTACTCAAAGAATCAAACTTCACTGATGGGAAAAATTGATGAGGTGAGTTTGTAACATTGTCTTGGCTTGACCCTTCTGTGTGTAACCCAAATGATGCATTCTATTTCTGCTCTGATTTCTATCTTGTGTTTAAACCCATTGGATGAATAATTATGACTTATCTTACAACATCTTTCTTTGCCTTTTAATACTTATAATCTATCAATACAATAAAGATTTTATTTAACTTATTAAAAATTTACAAATACAATGGGATATAATATTGCATATGCTTTTTGAAACCTCGTCAAACTATTACTATTTCCAACATATTTATTATGTTAGATCTTTGATTTAACTTTAGAATGCCTGCTAGACTTACACACATGCAAACATATTTCCTAACAAATTTTGAGCATCTGGGAAATATCTGATTCATGCATGCACAGCAAGTAGCTAGAAACAGGTCTTATATATAAAAGACAAGCAATAAATATCTGTTTAATGGGTACATTTTAGAAATAACATGTGAGCATATATTCTGTGTCATTGGACTCTGTCATGATCAAGGCACAAGGCAATGATTCATACTGAAGACATTTTCAGAAGACTTAATGAACCAACTCGTAGGCTGGTTCACTGAACCAACTTATCAGTGAGTCATCATTCTTTCCTTTCTTTGACTTCATTTTTGGCCGTTGGGATCTTTGCAAAATAATTTACATGCTTTCTTCTTAACCAAGTTTTGACTGTATTTACCTAAGATCTGTAGTAGTATATGTTTTGTAAACCAAAACTCTAGCTAAAGCTGAAGATTGACATCTTATTACAATTTAATTTTACCAAATCATTTGTAAATAGTAAATGTTATTACAATCAATAAATCAGCTAAACGTATGTTACTCGGGTGACTAGGTCTAGTGCAGGCAATCAGCAGGTAAATTAGAGCAACCGTTACCACAGACATAACTTAGACGGTAATAGTGAGTGCAAAGAAGGGGGAGGATAATAGTGGGCTGAAATTAGACTGTGGTGTGTTAGTGGAATGATTAATATCTTGGAATATCTCAAATGAGCAACATGAGTGAAGTCAGGGAGTCGCTATACATGCAGTGGTTTTCAAGCTTAGCTACTCTGAAAAGACCTGCTATTCCCACTGCATCCTAGACTATTATATCAGAATTTCAGCAATGTAGGCACTGGTATTTTTTTTTTTTTTTCACTCTCCAGATGATTCCAAGGTACAGCAAAAGGTTTCAGCCACTACTGTTATTCAAACTGACCTAAAAATGGCAAAACCCTGGATTTGGAGAACAGCATATGGTGGGGGTGAGCAGACACATTGAGAAACATTTAGAATGGCTTTGATAATCTTTCCTCAAAAGGTAGAAATCTCTCACGTGTGGAAGAGCTACATTTCAAACTTTATTAATGGTAAACTGCTTCTGTTAGAGATTTTATAAGGTCTGTGGTGAAAAAAAGAAAATGATCTGGTTTAGGATGCAGCAGGAAAGCACAGAAGTTGAGTTAGATATCTCAAAGGGCACGAGAGTCCCCTTCCCCTTTATGGAAGGACAGCGACCTGTTTTCCAGACAGCCAGGTAGAAGGGAAAACACAGCAGATGTAATTTGTGTTGAATAAAGATCACACAATGTCCTTATTCATCACCTTTCCTTTTTATGGAGTAAGTGTAAATTATTGTCAGTTTCATCATTTGTATTGGAGCCTGAAACAGATGCTAAAGGTTTAGTTTAAGATGATATGTGTATCATATAACAACCTCCAATATGCTCTCCAAGGACTATTTACTTTTCACATTTCATAAACTCAGTACAAAGGAATTTATTCTTAAAAGCATTGAGGTAAATTAAACACAATGAGCGCAACTTCCTTCAGAGATAACATTTAGTGGAGTTATTACAGGGCTCACTGTGTCTGCTTTGAGTGGGCATTTGGCTTAATGACTGTTTAACCAGCTTCCATTTCCTTGCTTATATGATTCAAAGAGCTCTTAAAACTGTTTGTCCTTTGGAGTTTTGCAACCGGTAATCACAATTTGGCTTTCTTGCTTGCTCTCTCTCTTTTTCTCTGCTGCTGCTGCTAAGTCGCTTCAGTCATGTCCGACTCTGTGCGACCCCACAGACGGCAGCCCACCAGGCTCCCCCGTCCCTGGGATTCTCCAGGCAAGAACACTGGAGTGGGTTGCCATTTCCTTTTCCAATGCGTAAAAATGAAAAGTGAAAGTGAAGTCGCTCAGTCGTGTCCGACCCTCAGCGGCCCCATGGACTGCAGCCTACCAGGCTCCTCCATCCACGGGATTTTCCAGGCAAGAGTACCAGAGTGGGGTGCCATTGCCTTCTCAACTCTCTTTTTCTACTTAATTTTTAAACAGAATTGTCTACTTATTTTTTAAACAGAATTGTATCTAAGAGAAAAATATTGAGAGTTTCAATACCAAGGGTAATGGTAAAATTCTTAAGATGGTTGTTTACACTAAACATTTTTTTCTTTCTGAAGCTAGGAGTTAGGGATTAGAATCTGGAATCCATAATATACCTCCCCACCCCACCCCATTTACAAACAAGTAGCTCACTTTCATGCATTGGAGAAGGACATGGCAATCCACTCCAGTGTTCTTGCCTGGAGAATCCCAGGGACGGGGAAGCCTGGTGGGCTGCCGTCTGTGGGGTCGCACAGAGTCGGACACGACTGAAGCGACTTAGCAGCAGCCGCAGCAGCAGCTCACTTTACTGTGTGAGGTGTCCAGGTATAGGAGCCAGTGCTCAGGAAATGATGGTTGAATAAGTAAATAAATAAGTATAGGCAATAAACAGAGGGAGAAGCATAACTACTGCTTCTTTCAGATGAATCAGTGAACAACACATATTCAGAAAATACAACACTGTGGGTTTCTTTGGGGAAAGGAAGCCAGAACCAAACTCTGTGAAGGGATTCAATGAGAAATTTAGTCTGATCTATAATTATTTGGGTTTTTATAAGAAAATTAGATGCATGTATTTATGTAACTAAAACTGGGTTTTACAACAAGGAGAAGACTAGAAGGAAATTACATTTTAAAAAAAGAAAGAAAGAAAGAAACTTTCTTTTTATCATTGTATAATCGTGCCTCCTTTGTCTTAGATTAATTGGCCATAGGTGTGTGGGTTTATCTCTGGGCTTTCTACCCTGTTCCATTGATCAATATTTCTGTTTTTGTGCCAGTATCATACTGTTTTGATGACTTTGGCTTTGTAGTTTAGGGGCAAATGAGTACACATATATGTAAGGCTGAGTCATTTTGCTGTACATCTGAAACTATCACAACACTGTTAATCAGCTATAGTCCAAGGAAAAGTAAAAAGTTTTTAAAAAAAGAAATAAAAAGGAAAAGGCAACAGAGAATTTAGAATCTATCTGCAAATGACTAAATTATAGTCTTCAATAACAAGTGCATGAGAACCAAGGCAATCTCAAAAATTACTCAATAAGAGATAGAATTCAACAAAATAAACTAAAAGGAATTTTTGAAGGGACAATCTAATTTTAATACAAAAATAAAATACTAGATAACAGCAATTTTGATTCAAACATCAATTTTTAAGCACTTTACCTCATTATTTTTATTTATTTATTGATGTATATATAGCATATATAAACTTCTGCTCTCCTTGCCTTTAAAAAAAAAATTGACCAGGTCATTCCCCTCAAAGTGGATAACTTTAGTATTTTACATTAAAATTATTCTTTAACTGACATTTTATCCCTGTTTTCCACTATAAGGAAAACAGTTGCTATTTAATATAGCAGCGATTACTGGAGAGAGATCACAATTGATTTATAGGAAGTATGGGGCATTATGAACTCAATTTTTTCTCCCCAAAACATATATTGACACTCTAATCCCCAATGTCACTGTATTTGGAGAAGGGCATATTAAGAGGTCATTTACGCCCTGGGATTTTTTGGAAGGAATGATGCTAAAGCTGAAACTCCAGTACTTTGGCCACCTCATGCGAAGAGTTGACTCATTGGAAAAGACTCTGATGCTGGGAGGGATTGGGGGCAGGAGGAGAAGGGGACGACCAAGGATGAGATGGCTGGATGGCATCACTGACTCGATGGACGTGAATCTGAGTGAACTCCGGGAGTTGGTGATGGACAGGGAGGCCTGGTGTGCTGCAATTCATGGGGTCACAAAGAGTTGGACACAACTGAGCGACTGAACTGAACTGACTGAAGGTTAAATGAGACCATAAGGGTGGGGTCTCATACCTCTTGAGTCTACTTGTTGGAGTGCATACATGCATGCTAAGTCCCTTAAGTCATGTTCAACTCTTTGTGACCCTTTAGACTGTAGCCCACCAGGCTCCTCTGTCCATGGAGTTATTTAGGCAAGAATACTGGAGTGGGTTGCCACTCCCTTCTCCAGAGGATCTTTCTGACCCAGAGATCAAACCCAGGTCTCCCTCATTGCAGGCAGATTCTTTACCATCTAAGCCAGAGAGTTAATTTTAAAAAATTCAAAAAGTTAAGGAGTAGACTCCACAGAGAGAGGCTTGCCTATACCAATAGGGGGGTTGTAACTGCAATAGGCCAAGAGAAGAGTGACACTTGGCTGCTTCCATCATGATAGTGAAATAACGGCTCAGAACTGCCATGGAACAGTGAGAAAGAGCCTCAGGAAGTATTTCTGGTTTCCGCCAGCCTGAGTGTGTCAAGCAAGGGACTGGGGGTGCCCATGTGCCTGCTGAGGGGACAGAGAATTCCTTGGATCTGGTTGAAAAGGCCACAGTGGGCAGATTTGGAAATTGGAGGCACATGGCCAAAATCAAGGACTCCCGTGAAGGATGCCAGTGCATGAACTCAAACTGCTAATGGGACCAATTACACCCAGCAGGCACTGATCCCAGAAGGAAACAGCCCCGCCATTTTCCAGTGGAGATGGAAGGGTGCTGGGAAGTCAGGGCCGGTCTGAGGACTCCATCGCTTCTGATGCTGTGAGATCATAGAAGGTGAGTTGGGAAAGAACACAGAAGAGAAAATTACTTGTGAAGACTGGAGTCTTTATAGGCAGGTATAAGGGGCTTATGATCTCTTTCTGTATCTATCATATGAACACATATCTGGCCTGACTATATGTGCTGACTATCTGAGTATTTCTAAAGACAAAATCATTTCTCTCCTGGAAAGTGAATCACTGAGGGTTTGGAGTGAGGGGTAGACCTCTTTGAATTACCTTCTTTACTGTTTTCCCCCTTCTTTTCCTCATATTTCTCTCCAGGAGGGAAGATTCTTTCATTCTGTTTGTCATAGTCTCCTACCCTATGTCAACAAGCATCCTGGATTAACTCTCATACAAAGGACAAAGGTAGGAATTCTCTCCAAAGTCCATGGAATAAACACTTGGTTCTACATCCTCCAGATATATTTAAGTGGGAGCTGTGGGGTATGATTTTTTTTTTAATAGATCTCTGAAAATGAAAATAATTTGACTTTTAAATATTATCTCCATTAAAAATAGAAGTAAATAACTCATGGCAAATGATAACAGTCCCCTCCAAAATCAGAAAAGGCTGAGCTAGAAATTCCCAAAGAAGTAAACCTATCAGATAACATTTAAGCTCACAAGTAATCAAAGATGTGCACATTTAAAAGCATAAAACTGTATTAAATTTGCAATTAAAAGAAGAGTTCCCAATGCTGGAGAAAAGTCTGTTAACGTGTTTTTATTGTAATACTGTTGGCAATGATAATTTGTTCAAAATTTTCACAGACAATTTAGAACTAAGTTTTTGTATTCTCCAGATTATCTCCTTAGATCATGTGTTTTTTCATCATTAGAAAAGATAATAAATATGCTCTTAAACAAAGCTATGTAACTCTCCCTAGCATCAACTGCTGTTTACCATAGCTGCCTATGTGGGGATGGTGAATCTTCCACCTGGCATTTCATATCATCCTTATCTGCGTCCACCAGACATTGACATCAGTAACTGATGACAGGCGGCCAAAGTGACAGGGCTGTTGTGCTAGGACCCTTAAGTAGCTCTAATTTTTATGCTTTAACTAAAATGTGATGTAAATTTATTTCAAATATATGTGTAACAGTCAAATACAAAACAAATCAAACCAATGAGTTAAAAATAAGAATAGTAAAATTATTTCTCAAAGAAAATTTAAAGTTAGCAAGGAAGTAAATGGTCGCAAAAGGACCTTTTCCTTAAAGGTACAGCAACGTGTGGCACATATAAATGTCCGTGAAGCAACTTTGTAAAAGAACCCAACAATGGCAGTGACGTGAGGAATTACCAAAATGAAGATAAAATCCCAGATTAAAGTGACAAATGTTCAAGTGAATCACTGTCTCCTCTGACAGGTGACTTCCTAGGGACTGCGTTAACATCTTAGAAAAGCAAACAGACCTCCCTTCTTTCTTCAATTCCAAGATGCCTTTTTCGCCAGGGAATTGGTACAAAGTTATTCTCACATAAATAAAGAAGAAAGAATTCAGAAGGACTGAACAGAGTCAGAAAAGTACTATCTTCATACCTTTAACATTTTTCCATAAAGCTTGAGCATGCTCTCTCTCTCTCCACATATATATCATATATGTATTTAATAACTAAAATTAATTAAAATTCAAAAATATGCTTTCCCTGGGCTCGCTCTTATGTGACACTAATTGAAAGGGCCTTATAAAAAGAAGTGTACATTTAACTGCTGTGTAAAATATGACCAAGAGAACTCTTGTTCCAAAGCTAGCTTCCTTTTACTTTAACTAAAGAAGTATTTTTTTATTTTCAGTTCTATATTTTTCTACAAAGCATTATAAAATCTTTGCTTCTCTAGTGTAGAATTTTACTGAAGAAGAGAGTGAGACTGGTAAAATATTTCTCAAACTTGAGAAATATTTCTTTACTATTTATGCATATAAATAGTATGTACTGTACATAAATAGTATGTACACAGGATGCTGGAGATCATGTCAGCACCTTTATTTCACCCGTGAGAGCTCAGAGGCTCTCTGAGGCACAAGCCACTCTAGGGAGGTTATGCAGCTGGCCAATGCACAGGCAATATCTGACCAGAAATTGTGAATGTAACTCATTCAGTTGCATCACTAAACTAGGAATATTTACTCTACAGCAAGCACAGTGTCTTCCTTTCCATTTTTCACATCATCAGGCAATGATGTGCAAGTTACCCATAACTTTAGGATGGGTCTAAGGAAGGGGAGGTTAAAGGGCATGGATAGTGTTTCAGGCCATACGCTTCTCTCTGGTGCTTTCATTCTCTTTCCTAAGGTCACTGATGTCATGATGCGTGTTACTTGAAAAATCTAGTACTGATTGCAACTTCATCTCTTATAGAAGCTTGTTATGTAATTCCACAAATGAAAAAAAAAAAAGAAAAATGCATATCAAATAAACTCGAATCTTTCTGTGACTTTTTCTCAACATACATCACTCAACCCCTATTATAATACATATGGGTTTCCCAGGTGGCGCCTTCCAATGCAGGAGGTCAGTTCAATCCCTGGGTCAGGACAATTCCCTGGAGAAGGGCATGGCAACCCACACTAGTATTTGTGCCTGGAGATTCCCATGGACAGAGGAATCTGGCAGGCTACAGTCCATGGAGTGCAAAGAGTCAGACACAACCAAAGTGACCTAGTATATATACACATAATACATACAGAAGGACTTAATTTGGCTTATCAGACAGATTCAAATCCAGCTGATTGAAAAGAATTTGCATATATTTTATAAATCTGATTCCTCTTCCAATGGTCGTGAGACTTTGGAATCTTTCATGGCATTTACAATCCAGACCAGGAAGCTTTTACAATATAACTCTTAAAATTTCAGGAGGATAGGAAGATTATTTTATCTTACTGACACATGTCAAGCTCCCACGACAGTCCCAGGTACAGTGTGCACTCTCAAAATATAATTCCAAATGAAGTCCAGATACCTGTAAGCAGAGGAGCTATGCATTTGTAAACCAGGGCTACAGCTCTGATGTTTGAAGTCCAAGTTCACAGATCAGGCAGCAGCTCAGGGAGGGAAGGATGGAACTTACTGTTCAGGGCCAAGGAGTCTGATTAAGAAACACAGCTTGTGAGCAGTGTTTCTTACAGTGTCAGGGGAATGTGGGAAGATAAGAAATTTCAGGGATGATTTCTATGACATTGCTTCAATTATGAAAATTTTTCAGATAATTTCTACTCCAGTCAAGATGACTCATCTTATATTTGGGGCTGAAATTTTTAATGGATACTATTTTAAGAAGAATAACACTGGGCTCAAAATCAACAATACATTTGCTACAGGTTCATTGACTTGAAGTTTGGACAATTTTCCTATCCACTAGACCAGTTTTTTCTTTTCTTTATTTTTCTTTAAAGGAAGTCCTTGAGGAACAGAGATATCTTATTTTTTAATGGCATTTAATTTACCAATGTGAATCAGATTATTTAGAAATTAACTTTAATGTGTAATAGTTCTAGATCCTTGCCTTAAGATAATTTAAAAAGTAATGACTAGATTTACTAAACTAATTTGAATTCCTTGAGTTAACTAGAAACCTTATTAACAGATATTATTAGGGAGAAATTTCTAATTTCAATAAAGGTTTCTAAGCACTAATTTTGGTTTTGGCCAAAACTTTTGATATTGTAATGGTGAAAACATGACCTGTATTATGGATCTTTATAAAAGGTAATGTGTTGTATAAAGCAATACTGCCCATGGAAATATTAGAATGTGAGCTATAGAAACCATTACACAATTCAAAATTTTCTGGTAAATACATTAGCAAAAGATGAAATCAATTTTAATAACATTTTTTATTTAACCCAAACACCTAAAATATTATTATTTCAACAGGTAATCAATAGACAACCCATTCCTGTTCATCTGTCCAGGCACTTATAACAAAATACCACATACTGTTGGCTTATAAACAATAAAAATGTACTTCTCACCATTCTGGAGGCTGAAGTCGGGTATCAGGTTGCCAGCATAGTTAATGAGGGCTTTCTCCTAAGTTTTTGTATCCTCACACGGTGGAAGGTGTAAGGAAGCTCCACAGAGTCTTTAATAAGGGCACTAATCCATGAGGATTCCACCCTTCAAATAACATCACATTGGGCCTTAAGACTGCAACTTATGAATATTGGGGGTACATTCTGATCATAGCACTATTAATGAAATATTTTATGTTTTTTTTAGTTTTAAGTCTTGAAAATCTCCCTTCATATATGTCACATTTCAAGTACTCAAAAGCCACAAACACCTGGTGGCGACCATCATGGGCAGCACAGGTCAAGAGGCTGAAAGATTTTGGAGTTTGACAGCTCTGGATATAAAACTTGGTTCAATCATTTACTAACTATTAGTCATTGAAGAAATTTAAACATTCCAAGTGTCAGTTCCAGCAACTAGGAAAGGGGAGTAATTTATAGCTTGAATATTTTTGTGAAGATTAGAAATAATATATATAAAACATCTACCACAGTGCTGGGAACTCAGGAGCTATTACTTCCTGAAGAAGCTGAAGTTTCAGTGCTTGAAACATAATTTCTATGAAATGCAGCTGCTATTACCATCATCACTTCCTCACCTTTGAAACTGCAGAAAAAAATACTCTTAGTTTAACTTTCTCCACCAAGAAGCCAATTTTGCACCGATACATGGAATAGACCATCTGACGTGGACTATCTGCAAGGTGACCTCATTAGCACACAATATAAGCGATAATACTGTTGGCACTTACTGTTAAATATGCATTTATCATGAAGGAGCTCACTTTCTTCATTATAGATCACAAGAAAAGTGACAGGAGATATATTCATTTTGTGGGCTATTATCTTTATCAAAAGGCACACAATGCCTTGGTAAAATAATACATTTCATTCTGGGATATATTAAAACTTTTCTACATGCTCTGAAAATTCATTTCCTCTTGTTTCAATTCACATCTCCCATACCTCAGTTACTTCGGTCTAGTTAGATAAGCCTGATTCTTCTGGCCATTACTCTTAAGAATATTCTCAAAGAGACCAATTGTGATTTTCTCTGGGGAAAAGACTGGATTTACATTTCTAGAAACGGTAGAAAAGATTGGCAAGAAAGAGGCTGAAGATTTTGCTTGAAAATGATGGCGAAAGAAAGCGCACTTTCCAGTCATACTTGAATACCAGTTGACTAGGTCTACGTTATGGAATGCTGACAGTCAATGAAAGTGAATATTTTATGCTACTTTTTAAAGCTCTCAAAGTGTTCTTATGCCAATAATTTCACTTAATCATGAAAAAATATACAGGAATCAACACTATCTGAATTATGGTGAAACTTGATTGTTTGATCTGTATGCGATTTGTTTTGTCCGCTTTACCCAGAGTCTTTGCAACACCATGGACTGTAGCCTGCCAGGTTCCTTTGTCCATGGGACTTCCCAGGTAAGAATACTGGAGGGGGTTGCCATTTCCTTCTCCAGGAGATCTTCCTGACCCAGGGATCAAACCCAAGTCTCCAGTATCTCCTGCATTGGCAGGTGAATTCTTTACCATCTGATCCACCAGGGAAGTCCTTACCCAGAAAGTTAGCTCTATACAGAGGAAAGTATTTTTTTTTTTTTTCTATGAGAATGCCAAAGCAGGTAACACGTTTTAGAAAATCCTACCATTCCCATATAATGATAATTCAAAGGAAAATAGACTTGTAAGTGGATCTTGGTCAGACTCAGTCTATGCGAATTTAGCATCAAAAATCTGGGTTTTAAAATGGAGAATTACATCCTGGATGCTGCGCTGAAGCTTACACTTAGGAGTTTTCTCTTAGGAGGGGATAGAATTGTGATAGAGTCATAGCTATAGCTGAAAGTCTGAACTATCCCATCTTACTCAATTTATAGGTGAGATTCAGAGAAATGGAGTGACTGGTCCATAAACAAAGTGATAGCTAAGGATAGAGAGAGTGAACCTGAGCAATTTGACTCAATGTAGGACTTCTGTAGAGCTCAGGATAGGTTGATCACAAATGTACCAAAGTCATATATTGATTGCGTGCATGCTACGTCGCTTTAGTCGTGTTTGACTCTTAGTGACCCCATGGACTGTAGCCTGCCAGGCTCCTCTGTCCATGGGGATTTTCCAGGCAAGAATACTGGAGTGGGGTGCCATGCCCTCCTCCAGGGATCTTCCTGACCTAGAGATTGATCCGTGTCTCCTGTGGCTCCTGCATTGAAGGCAGATTCTTTACTGCTGAACCACCAGGGAAGCCCCATATATTCATTATTTTGAACTAAAGTTACTTAAGAAACAGTCAGTGCAAGAAGAACACCCTGACTCTACTTTGTAAAGCAGAAAGCAGGACATAAATTTCCCATATGAAAGATACCCTCCCATCACAGGACATACAGAGACATCCTTATTGCTAGAGACACAAATTCAGGGCCAAGAAGTTTGAGCAAACAAACTCTGCTTAGGTTCTTCACTAATTAAGTACCCAAGCTGAAGTTTCCTTGTCTTGTCAATTCCTTACAAATCTATTGTTTCTTCGTCTAAAAAGTATAAAAGCCGCCTGCCTTGCAGCTTAGGTCCTATATCTGTGAGACTTCCATTACATAAAAAATTAAATTTTATTTTCTCCTGTTAACCTTTCTTATGTCAAGGGAAAGTGAAATTTACTCAGTTGTGTCGGACTCTTTGTGACCTCATGGAATTCTTCAGGCCAGAATACTGGAGTGGGTAGCCTTTCCCTTCTCCAGGGGATCTTTCCAACCCAGGAATCGAACTGGGCTCTCTTGCTTTGCAGGTAGATTCTTTATCAACTGAGCTATAAGGGATGCCCTTCTTATGTCAATATAACTATTAGATCAACCAAAAAAAAGAAAAGCATAGGGAGAAATTTTCCCTTCCCCAACACCTCTGAGGAAAATGATACATAAGCTGAGGTGGAAGATAGTTGAGTAGAGTAAGAAGAATGTTTCTTGACATTTTATCCCTTTGGCTGAATATGCTCACATATAATGAAGCAAAAAAATAATTAAATTAAGCTTTATTCTCAAGTACTAGAAAGCTTCAAACTGAGCTATGGAAATTATGGGTATTTGGAGTGAGAGAGGTGTGATTTATTCAAATAATTATTTCAATGCTGTGCTTTATTTTGACTAGAGATGCCATTGTCATACTTCCAGCCTGACTTTCATTTTCAATTGTTTTGTTATTCATGGATCATGGGTAGAGAAAGACAAGTTATTACTACTGAAGCATCTCTAGGAAATTCTTCTGGGCAATTAAACAACCATTTCCTCCCTCATGGGTAGCTGCAAAGCCACAATGCTTAGCAAATGGATTAGATGAATACTGGTTAAGAAAATAACCAGCCAGCATTCTGGATGTCTCACAAGGAACATGTCCTCTTCTATATTGTTACTTCGTTCTGAGATTCACAGATTTATGCAGGCCTTGTGAAGGCATTACAGAACCAGTTCACACCTTGCTCTGAAATGAAGATACTGTTGCCTCTGGCTGTAGGGACCTTGATGCCACCGTTGTTCCTCTGTCTGGGGTCCCATTGTGCTTTTTGTATACAGGGGTCACTCCAAGTTATGAGAAGTTCATTTTTCCAAAGCTAACGGTGAGTGACTGTAGAAATATTTCAATGTCTTAAAGACAAGAAATAAAGTAAATTTAAGACAAAAATTAAAATGCATATATGCTTTATTTTGTAGTAATTCAATGGCACCCCACTCTGGTACTCTTGCCTGGAAAATTCCATGGGCGGAGGAGCCTGGTGGGCTGCAGTCCATGGAGTCGCGAAGAGTCGGACACAACTGAACAACTTCACTTTCACTTTTCACTTTCATGCATTGGAGAAGGAAATGGCAACCCACTCCAGTGTTCTTGCCTGGAGAATCCCAGGGACGGGGGAGCCTGGTGGGCTGCCGTCAGAGGGGTCGACATGACTGAAGCAACTTAGCAGCAGCAGCATAAGGGAAAAGAACCTGAAAAAGATTATATATATATGTAACTGAATCACTGTGTTGTACACCCAAAACTAACATGATACTACAAATCAACTATGCTTCAATTAAAACATTTTAAAAAAATGAAAAAATATAAATAAAATGTGTATATGCTAAAAAGTACAAAATGGGAAAAGTTATATAGAGAAATGCTTGTGTGTTAGTCACATTCAGTCATGTCTGACTCTTTATGACCCCATGGACTGTAGCTTGTCAGGGTCCTCTGTCCACAGAATTCTCCAGGCAAGAATACTGGAGTGGGTAGCCATTTGCTTCTCCAGGGGATATCAGAGGATCTTCCTGATCCAGAGATTGAACCCAGGTCTCCTGTACTGCAGGAGATGCAGCAGACACAAGTTCAATCCCTGGGTGGGGAAGATTCCCGGAGGAGGGCATGGCAACTCACTCCAGTGTTCTTGCCAGGAAAATCCCATGGATAGAGTTTCCTTGAGCACTTAGCAAATTTCAATTCTCATATGTGATGGCATTGTCTCTGAGTAGCAATTTCTTTCATTATTGTTGACTGTATCTCTCAGCCATGTTCTCTATTATATACTTCAGCAATGCTTATTTGACCCCTCTCTGAGCTCTCTAGGTCATCTGCCAATCATATCCCCTTGACTAGTAGAATTAGAGTTGGTCAAAATTATTTTGTAAATGCAACATCTCTCTATGTCATTCTTTTGTCTTATAAAGCTACAAGTGTGCATGCTCAGTTGTGTCTCTTTGTGACCCCATGGACTGCAGACCGCTAGGCTCCTCTGTCCATAGGATTTTCCAGGCAAGAATTTGGGAGTGGGTTGCCATTTCCAGTTCCAGGGATCTTCTTGACCCAGGGATGGAACCAGCGTCTCTTGCTTCTCCTACATTGGCATACAGTTTCTTTACCACTGCACCATCTGGGAAGCTAACTGGATCACTAAGCCTCTGTGTTAATTTAGTCCTTCCCAAGTTTCTGAGACTTTTGTTGCCTGCAGAGAAAGAGGAAACATGAATATCAATGTCAAAAGCTCTTTAGGGTCTGTACCAAGCCTCTCTTATTGTTTCTCTAATTCTAGTTCCTGAGTGTGGCAAAGACTGACTAACCCCTCAGCAGAGCTCCTTTTTCTTCCTCCTGGACCCACACAGGTAGGTCTCATTCTCCATTTTCTCTGGCTGGTGTTCCCTTTCCCAGTTGGCTTTCATGCCACTGAGTTAAGTGTGATTGGAGTTATGTGTGTCCTTTCCATCCCTGGGGCTTCCATCCCACCAGGGCTTCCCTGCTGGCTCACTGGTAAAGAACCTGACTACTGATGCAGGAGATATAAGAGACCCGCCTTCGACCCCTGGGTGGGGAAGATCCCCTGGAGAAGAAATGGAAATCCACTCCAGTATTCTTGCCTGGGAAATCCCATGGAAGGAAAAGGTTGAGGGGCTGCAGTCCATGGGGTCACAAAGAGTCGGACATGACTGAGTGTGCATGGCATGGATGCCTCCCTACCCCTCCCCCTGAAAAAATAAAACAAAAAACCTTTCATCCCTGGCCCAAGAAGGTCTCTTACTCATGATCCCTACATTCAGTTCTTCCTCCCTTGACTGCTGTGTGCAGACAGGCGTGACAACCTTGAAATCTTCATGATAAAACTGACAGAGTCTTAGGATGGAAAGAGTATCTATTTCTGAATCATTGCTTGAGGGAGAGACACCCATCAATCAGAAATATGCATTTAAAACTTAAGTGGAAAATAAAATCCTATAATGAAAAACCACTAATATTTAGTGCTTTATAGATTACAGTGGCTATAACTGCCTTATAGAAAACTGACATGCATATTCCTGCAATAAATTCCCGTCTTAATAGCATGGTTCCTGCCTTACCCCTGTTTACAGACCCTAAACCTCAGTTACTCTTTGGTGCCCCACCTTATTTCTCAATCCTTCCAGAGAAACTGATTTGTTCTCTGTGCCCCACAACAAGTGAAGCCGTAGGAACAAGAAGCCCACTCTTCACAACTAGAGAGTAGCCCCCACTCACCCCAACTAGAGAAAAGTCCACACAGCAACAAAGGTCTGGCACAGCCAAAAATAAATTTTAAAAAATTATAAAATTGAGCTGGCAGAATAATTTATTATACCTAAAAAATAACATACATATCTTTCACATAGTTTTCAAAATGGAAAAAAACTAAAATCTTTTAAATGTATGGAATAAATTATGATACCTTGAATGATATTAATAATACATTAATTGCGATGTTGTATTAGTCACTTAGTCATGTCTGACTCTTCCCCATGGACCATAACCTGCCAGGCTCCTCTGTCCATGGAATTCTCCAGGCAAGAATACTGGAGTGGGTTTCCGTGCCCTTCTCCAGAGGATCTTCCCAAACCAGGGATCAAACCTGCATCACCTATGTCTCCTGCATTGCAGGCAGATTCTTTACCGTCTGAGCCACCTGATATGTTAAGCAATCAGCATTAATCACCATAATATTAGTGAGATTCCAGCTTCCTAAAACAAGCAATTACAAAATTAAAGTGAACAAACACAATTCTCTCTAATAAACACCCTAATAAATAGTTTCTTATAGCAAATGTTTATGTTTCCAATGTTACAGTTCATAGCTAAGCCCCCCTGTCCATGTACCAAGGCCCCTGGAACTACTGCCCTTGCTAGTCCATATGCACTGAATGTAGACTGACCCCAGAAAATAGAATGCTGCAGAAATGGTGCTTCCAAGTCTAAGTCATAATAGTCCTTATGACCTCTGCCTTGAAATATGTGCTGGGGGAGGCCAATCACAAAGTAAGAAATCTACCTACCAGGAGACCCTCTTTTCTTATGTGGAGAAGTCCTATCGGTCATGTATGAGAGCCGCCTGGAGAAAGACAGATGATCTTTCATCTCAGCTGAGGTACCAGACCTATGAGTCATTGTGGACATCCAGCCTGAGACACTTTAACTGAATCCAGTCCCTGCCACCTTCCTGCAACCACATGAGAAATGCAAGGTTAGACCTGCCTAACTGAGCCCAGTCAATGCAAAGAATCATGACGAACAATACAAACTGTTCTAATTCACTGAGTTTTGAGGTGGTTGGTTACACAGAAGTAAATAACTGGAATACAGGACAATAGTTATTTTAAAATGCAAATGCAAACTTGCAAATATAATGCAGTTCTTTACCCTTTTCAGTATATGCTGGTGTACTTTTATTCCTTCTCTCTACATGAGTTCAGAATAAACTGGAAGAAAAATAAAGCAGTAAATGGAAATCAGGGTATCACCTTCACTATTCATAAAGGCTAACATGGAGGTTGTGCAGGAGCCAAATAAATTTCATGACACTTAAGAGCTAAATAGGGCTTCCCTGATGGCTCAGATGGTAAAGAATCTGCCTGCAATGCAGGAGACCTGGTTTCAATCCCTGGGTTGGGAAGATCCCCTGGAGATGGAAATGGTAACCCACTTCAGTAGTTTTGCCTGGAAAATTCCATGGACAGAGGAGCCTGGTGGGCTGTTAGTCCATGGGGTCACAAAGAGTTAGACTCGACTGAGCTAGTAACACAAGTCTAAATAGAATTATCTACTCTTTTACAGGTAACTGGACCCAGGCAACTACCCCCCCCGAAAGGGAATTCCTGGGTAAGAGTCACAGCACAGAAACAGAAACTAACTTGTAGGAAGGTTTGTTTCCAAGAACAAGCAGCATTTGTTTCCCCTAAATTACCAGTCAGATAAGTCACTTATGTCATCTAGGGTGAGGTCAGTAAAAGAGAGACCCAGAGTTGCACCAATTTCTTCCCTCCACATGGAAAGATAAACTAAGAGGGAGAGAAAAAGATTCCTTCTATCAGTAAACAGATTTGACCAAAACTGAGTTAAATGAGTACATATATAACTAAAATGACATGAAGTATGTAAATACTTTCTCATTATCTCTATTTTCCTTTAAAGCAGAATAATGGCGGTGTCAGTGCTTTACACTCTCAAAATAGCTTGTGACAATTTCTTTGTTGAAATTTTCTGATTAAATACCTTTGAAACTTGTGCCTCTGATTTTATTTATAATTTTATCCAATGAAACACCCAAGATCTGGTGCTTATAATTTTCCTTTTTTCATTGCCCATCATCAAGTGCAAGCAAGGTATAATAAATGAAAATAAGTTACAGGTGCTTCTGAATAATACAAAGTTCTTACCATGTTAGATTAGTTTTATAACTCCAGGGCACTTGATCTCCACATCGGAAACACAACTTCAAAAAGTCTGAGTGAGTGGGGAAAATAAAAATTATCCAAGGTTCCATTTAGTCTATACAGAGAATATACCTTAATGGGGTCATAAGTGAGTTGAAGATAAGATAGTAAGAACAATTTTGCTTGGAAAATTAGATTTTCCTTGGGCTAATGAGAATGTAAAATTTAACTAGATGATTGCTAGAACTGTATGAGTAGGGATGATTTACTAGAATCATTTAAGAAATTAAGAAATCAGTATACATTTATTTCCTTATTTGTAGGCTTCAAAAATTATGTGAAAATTAAAGTTTTGTGTCTTTGACCACTGATCCAAATACAAATTAAACATTACCCAATAGTAGGGAGGGGATATATGTATACATATAACTGATTCATGTTGTTGTACAACAGAAACTAACACACTGTAAAGCACCTATGCTCCAGATTTAAAAAAACAAAAACAAAAGTAACATCATCCTCATGGAGGAAGAAAGATAAGTATGATAAGAGATTTGCAAGGATATCCATAGCCTTAAAGATTGAATGGGGACTATTTCCATTTTACATATGCCCATGATTAATATGCATTTAAAGGAAAGGTGTTGTCTCTGCTTTCAAACCTTTCATATAGCAATTTTGCCCTTAATTTCCATGCAGCTCATAGATTTGATAGGCTCTTTACATTAACAAGCACACCTCTTTCAAGCCATAGGTTTATTTAACTTCCCATAGCTGTATTTTACTCAACAATATAGCTATATTTCATCACATAAATGACTGCCCTGATATTTCTCACGTTCCCTTAGGGCGAACAGGAAATGTAACAATACACACACTGTTTGAAGTTAGAACAAATAGTTAAGGACCAACTACTTACAGATTGAGTGTAACTTTTACAGCTCCCAGGCTAAGCATAAAAACCGATCAGTGAAAGCTTCTTCAGGGGTATTAAAAAAGACTGAGTCGTGATGCTTGAATAGCTCTGCAATCTGGGAACAGGGATGTGAATGACCTTCTAGACCTTGGTACCACCACAGGCCAGATAACGTGGTGACAAATGTCTTAGAAATGGTGAAATGGCCAAATCTGCCATGTGAAGGCACCATTGCACAGTAACCCTAGTCTGGGCAACAAACCCTGGAGGAGACACAGAGTTTTTGTAAAAAAAAAGTCCATGAATTCTCACAGATACTAAACATTTTCTGCATACTGAATAATTGGAATCAGACATGCATGCACAAGGTAGCTCCCTACTTGGTTAAAAAATACATTTATACCTGTTTATAGTTCTCAAATGTAAAACACCTTTTGGGGGCTTCCTAGGTGGTGCAGTGCTAAAGAATCCATCTGCTGATGCAGGAGACACAAGAGACATGGGTTTGATCCCTGGGTCAGAAAGATCCCATGGAATAGGAAATGGCAACCCACTCTAGTATGCTTGCCTGGGAAATCACGTGGACAGAGGAACCTGGTGGGCTGCCATCCATGGGGTCACAAAGAGTCGTCACAACCGAGGGACTGAGTGCACACACACACATACACACGCATACAATGCACACACACGCACACACACATGCACACACACGCACACACACACGCACACGTACAAAATACCTT
Source organism: Cephalophus harveyi (assembly GCA_006410635.1). Classification (NCBI taxonomy): domain Eukaryota; kingdom Metazoa; phylum Chordata; class Mammalia; order Artiodactyla; family Bovidae; genus Cephalophus; species Cephalophus harveyi. The sequence goes on along the minus strand of SJYT01082110.1, from coordinate 209,999 downwards.
TCATATGCTTTTTCTCAATCAAGGGGTTCTAAAATCCAGCTGCAACAGATAAGAACCTGGGAAACCATCTCATGTGGGGCAGGAAAAACATACTTAAAAGCATTAGCATTTTTTTCTTCCTAACTTTTGACACTGTTTATTCCTAACTCTTTCACATTCATAGAAGAGGTTAAGACTCTGCCACAAAAGCACATTTTTCTTGAGAGAAGGAATCTTGACAGCACCATTAAGCTGGAAATAAGGCCATTAAGGTGAAAAAATTATCTTTGGGATTCCAAGCCAACCAGGAACCAGCCCATGTGATTTCACTGGAGTCTGCAGGAAGGAGATGTGTCTATTTGGGACAATTTGTAGGTAGAAGAAAAAAATGCAGTATGATTTCCAAGAGGCCCTCAAGAATTGATTCTCACTCTTGGCTGCATCTTGGAATCACCTGGGGAGTTTTTAAAATTCTGGACGCTCGGGCTGCACATGAGGTCAATAACATAAGAAGCCAGAGGTAGGGGGTGGAGAGGGAACGGAGAGCCAGGCGTCAGGCGTTGCCAGGTTCTGAGTGATTTCAGTACACTCCCAGGGCTGATGGCGGTGGCTCTGAGGGTCCTAGGGAGGTCGCCCCAGCTCATCACATTACTTTGTGCCTGACAGCTCCTCAAACGGAAGCCAACTTAAAGATTTCACACCTGCAGCCTGTTACTCAATCACCCGGTCTCTCAAGAGACAGGATAACAGGATTTGTTGATTTGGCAAGAGAGGTTGTTATGGCCTCCCAGGCAACATTAAGCACATCTCACTACGTTTCCACAATTGCTCTGCCTGGCTTAATTTCAGATATGCTCCCGTTTACCTTCATCAGATACGGGGCTTCAGAGTCTGATATAAATCTGCTGCTAAGTGGACTATGGTTTTACTTTTAAGCCTTCCCTAACAACCTCATTGAACTATTGCATGCTCACTGTGTGGAATTATCTCTCTGTATATGTCTGGGAGCATTGTTTTTCTCCAGTTTTCAGCAACTGTTTCATTGGAGTACAATCCAATTGCCCGGAGATTGTGGTAGAATCAGATTTCAGGCAGTATTTAAAAAGTACTCATTGTATGCAAGGTGTACTGTTATATGCACAGGAGAAAATGCAGACTGTTGCATGCTTGAGTAAAGACGCTATGACTGTCTTCTTAAGGAATTCCCACTGTAATCAAAATGGCCAAAGAGCAAAATGTGTAAGTCAAATAAAATACATTGAAATAAGTTCTTATTCTTTTTATAAAGACATAGTGAAAGAACAGGGTATCTTCTGAGGAAAGGAGGAAGAACCAGCACAAGTTACGGTGACAACTGAACTTAGTCATTTAAACATTGTAACTTTTTCTGATTGATGAATATACACTGTGTAAAACTAGAAATATAGAAGCTGTAAAGAAGAGAAATAAAATATTAATTAATAGTAATCCCACAATCCAGATAAAACAGGTTTATTTTATTTTTAGGTATGAATATGTGTACATATATGTGTGTGAGTGTGCATTTTTATATGCATGTTTACACAGCATATATTCAGGTATATATACATTATACATGAGTATATGGTATATGTTTGTATATGTGTGCATATATAGTATATTTGAACACATCCTCTTTGTGTATTATGTATACATATATACTCTTTCATTTATATTTGTACTAAATATTGATGCATTGTATATTCACACACACTTCTGAGATATCTGAGAGGAACAGAATAATAGCAGCCTTCTTTCCTGACCAGGTTCTTAATCAGTTGAGAAATAAAGAATAGAAAGGGAAGTCTATAATAATTCTACTGCTGGTAAAAATTAGGTTGGAGAACATCAGTTCAGTTCAGTCGCTCAGTCATGTCTAACTCTTTGCAACCCCATGGACTGCCGCATGCCAGGCTTCCCTGTCCATCACCACCTACCAAAGCTTGCTCAAACTCATGTCCAACTAGGCAGTGATCCCAAACAACCATCTCATCCTCTGTCATCCCCTTCTCCTCCTGCCTTCAATCTTTCCCAGCATCATGGTCTTTTTCAAGGAGTCAGTTCTTCACATCAGAGGGCCCAAATGGTGGAGTTTCAACCTCAGCATCTGTCCTTCCAATGAACATTCAGGACTGATTTCCTTTAGGATGGACTGGTTGGATCTCCTTGCAGTCCACGGGACTCTCAAGAGGCTTCTCCAACACCACAGTTCAAAAGCATCAGTTCTTCAGCTCTCAGCTTTCTTTATAGTCCAACTCTCACATCCATACATGCCTACTGGAGAAACCATAGCTTTGACCAGATGGACATTTGTTGACAAAGTAATGTCTCTGCTTTTTAATATGCTGTCTGCTGCTGCTGCTAAGTCGCTTCAGTCATGCCCGACTCTGTGCAACCCCATAGCTGGCCTCCCACCAGGCTCCCCTTTCCATGGGAATCTCCAGGCAAGAACACTGGAGTGGGCTGCCATTTCCTATGCTGTCTAGGTTGGTCATAGATTTTCTTCCAGGGAGCAAGCATCTTTGAATTTCATGGCTGCAGTCACCATCTGCAGTGATTTTGGAGCCCCCGCAAAATAAAGTCTATCAGTGTTTCCATTGCTTCCCCATCTGTTTTTAATGAAGTGGTGGGACCGGATGCCATGATCTTTGTATTTTGAATGTTGAATTTTAAGCCAGCTTTTTCACTCTCCACTTTTACTTTTCTCAAGAGGCTCTTTAGTTCTTCTTCACTTTCTGCCATAAGGGTGGTGTCATCTGCATATCAGAAGTTATTGATATTTCTCCCAGCAATCTTGATAAAACAGGTTTATTTTATTTTTAGGTATGAATATGTGTACATATATGTGTGTGAGTGTGCATTTTTATATGCATGTTTACACAGCATATATTCAGGTATATATACATTATACATGAGTATATGGTATATGTTTGTATATGTGTGCATATATAGTATATTTGAACACATCCTCTTTGTGTATTATGTATACATATATACTCTTTCATTTATATTTGTACTAAATATTGATGCATTGTATATTCACACACACTTCTGAGATATCTGAGAGGAACAGAATAATAGCAGCCTTCTTTCCTGACCAGGTTCTTAATCAGTTGAGAAATAAAGAATAGAAAGGGAAGTCTATAATAATTCTACTGCTGGTAAAAATTAGGTTGGAGAACATCAGTTCAGTTCAGTCGCTCAGTCGTGTCTAACTCTTTGCAACCCCATGGACTGCCGCATGCCAGGCTTCCCTGTCCATCACCACCTACCAAAGCTTGCTCAAACTCATGTCCAACTAGGCAGTGATCCCAAACAACCATCTCATCCTCTGTCATCCCCTTCTCCTCCTGCCTTCAATCTTTCCCAGCATCATGGTCTTTTTCAAGGAGTCAGTTCTTCACATCAGAGGGCCCAAATGGTGGAGTTTCAACCTCAGCATCTGTCCTTCCAATGAACATTCAGGACTGATTTCCTTTAGGATGGACTGGTTGGATCTCCTTGCAGTCCACGGGACTCTCAAGAGGCTTCTCCAACACCACAGTTCAAAAGCATCAGTTCTTCAGCTCTCAGCTTTCTTTATAGTCCAACTCTCACATCCATACATGCCTACTGGAGAAACCATAGCTTTGACCAGATGGACATTTGTTGACAAAGTAATGTCTCTGCTTTTTAATATGCTGTCTGCTGCTGCTGCTAAGTCGCTTCAGTCATGCCCGACTCTGTGCAACCCCATAGCTGGCCTCCCACCAGGCTCCCCTTTCCATGGGAATCTCCAGGCAAGAACACTGGAGTGGGCTGCCATTTCCTATGCTGTCTAGGTTGGTCATAGATTTTCTTCCAGGGAGCAAGCATCTTTGAATTTCATGGCTGCAGTCACCATCTGCAGTGATTTTGGAGCCCCCGCAAAATAAAGTCTATCAGTGTTTCCATTGCTTCCCCATCTGTTTTTAATGAAGTGGTGGGACCGGATGCCATGATCTTTGTATTTTGAATGTTGAATTTTAAGCCAGCTTTTTCACTCTCCACTTTTACTTTTCTCAAGAGGCTCTTTAGTTCTTCTTCACTTTCTGCCATAAGGGTGGTGTCATCTGCATATCAGAAGTTATTGATATTTCTCCCAGCAATCTTGATTTCAGCTTATGTTTCATCCAGCCATGCAATTCACATAATGTACTCTGCATAAAAGTTAAATAAGCAGGGTGACAATATACAGCCTTGATGTACTCCTTTCCCAGTTTTGAGTCAGTCTGTTGTTCCATGTCCAGTTCTAACTGTTGCTTCTTGACTGCATACAGATTTCTCAGGAAGCAGGTCACATGGTCTGGTATTCCCATCTCTTGAAAAATTGTCCAGTTTGTTGTGATCCACACAGTCAAAGGCTTTGGTGTAATCAATAAAGCAGAGGTAGATGTTTTTCTGGTATCCTCGTATTTTTTCTATTTCCTACAGATGATGGCAATTTGATCTCTGGTTCCTCTGCCTTTTGTAAATCCACTTAAACATCTTGAAGTTCAGGGTTCATGCACTGTTGAAGCCTGGCTTAGAAAATTTTGAGCATTACTTTGCTAGCATGTGATATGAGTGCAAATGTGCGGTAGTTTGAACATTGAGAGTTCAAGATGGTTTTAGAAAAAGCAGAGAAACCAGAGATCAAATTGCCAACATCTGCTGGATCATTGAAAAAGCAAACGAGTTCCAGAAAAACATCTATTTCTGCTTTATTGACTATGCCAAAGCCTTTGACTGTGTGGATCACAAGAAACTGTGGAACATTCTGAAAGAGATGGGAATACCAGACTACCTGACCTCCCTCTTGAGAAATCTGTATGCAGGTCAGGAAGCAACAGTTAGAACTGGATATGGAACAACAGACTGGTTCCAAATAGAAAAAGGAGTACATCAAGGCTGTATATTGTCACCCTGCTTATTCAACTTATATGCAGAGTACATCAGGAGAAACGCTGGACTGGAAGAAACACAAGTTGGAATCAAGATTGCTGGGAGGAATATCAATAACCTCAGATATGCAGATGATACCACCCTTATGGCAGAAAATGAAGACGAACTAAAGAGCCTCTTGCTGAAAGTGAAAGAGGAGAGTGAAAAAGTTGGCTTACAGCTCAACATTCAGAAAACTAAGATCATGGCATCCGGTCCCACCACTTCATGGCAAATAGATGGGGAAACAGTGGAAACAGTGGCTGACTTTATTTTTGGGGGCTCCAAAATCACTGCAGATGGTGATTGCAGCAATGAAATTAAAAGATGCTTACTCCTTGGAAGGAAAGTTATGACCCATCTAGACAGCATATTCAAAAGCAGAGACATTACTTTGTCAACAAAGGTCCATCTAGTCAAGGCTATGGTTTTTCCAGTAGTCATGTATTGATGTGAGAGTTGGACTATAAAGAAAGCTGAGCACAGAAGAATTGATGCTTTTGAACTGTGGTGTTGGAGAAGACGCTCGAGAGTCCCTTGGCCTATAGGGAGATCCACCCAGTCCATCCTAGCAATCAGTCCTGGGTGTTCTTTGGAAGGACTGATGTTGAAACTGAAACTTCAATACTTTGGCCTCCTGATGCGAAGAGCTGACTCATCTGAAAAGACCCTAATGCTGGGAAAGATTGAGGACAGAGGAAGACGGGCACAACAGAGGATGAGATGGCTGGATGGCATCACCAACTCAATGAACATGAGTTTGGGTAAACTCTGGGAGTTGGTGATGGACAGGGAGGCCCAGCGTGCTGTGGTTCATGGGGTTGCAAAGATTCGGACATGACTGAGTGTCTGAACTGTACTGAACTTGAACATTCTTTTGCATTGCCTTTCTTTTGGACTGGAATGAAAACTGCCCTTTTCCAGTCCTGTGGCCACTGCTGAGTTTGCCATTTGCTGTCATATTGAGTGCAGCACTTTCACAGCATCATCTTTTAGGATTTGAAATAGCTCAACTGGAATTCCATCACCTCCACTAGCTTTGTTCTTAGTTGTGCTTCCTAAGGCCCACTTGACTTCGCATTCTAGTGTGTCTGGCTCTAGGTGAGTGATCACACCATTGTGGTTATCTGGGTCATGAAAATATTTTTTTTTATAGTTGTTCTATGTATTCTTGTCACCTCTTTTTAATATCTTCTGCTTCTGTGAAGTCCCTGTTGCTGCTGCTGCTAAGTCACTTCAGTCGTGTCCGACTCCGTGCGACCCATAGACGGCAGCCCACCAGGCTCCCCCATCCCTGGGATTCTCCAGGCAAGAACACTGGAGTGGGTTGCCATTTCCTTCTCCAATGCATGAAAGTGAAAAGTGAAAGTGAAGTCGCTCAGTCGTGTCTGACTAATAGCGACCCCATAGACAGATAGACGGCAGCCCACCAGGCTCCCCCATCCCTGGGATTCTCCAGGCAAGAACACTGGAGTGGGTTGCCATTTCCTTCTCCAATGCATGAAAGTGAAAAGTGAAAGTGAAGTCGCTCAGTCGTGTCTGACTAATAGCGACCCCATGGACTGCAGCCTGCCAGGCTCCTCTACCCATGGGGTTTTCCAGGCAAGAGTACTGGAGTGGGTTGCCATTGCCTTCTCCGGGGAAGTCCCTACCATTTCTGTTTTTTATTATGCCCATTGTTGCATGAAATGTTCCCTTGGTATCTCTAATTTTCTTGAAGAAATTTCTAGTTTTTCCCATTCCATTGTTTCCCTCTATTTCTTTGCATTGATCACTGAGGATGGGCTTTTAATCTCTCCTTGCTATTCTTTGGAACTCTGCATTCAAATGGATGTATCTTTTTCTCCCTTGCCTTAACTTCTCTTCTTTTCTCAACTATTTGTAAGGCATCCTCAGTCAACCATTTTGCATTTCTTTTTCTTGATGATGGTCTTGATAACTGCCTCCTGTACAATGTCATGAACCTCCATCCATAATTCTTCAAGCATTCTGCCTATCAGATCTAATCCTTTGAATCTATTTGTCATTTCCACTAATCATAATGGATTTGATTTAGGTCATACCTGAATGGTCTAGTGGTTTTACCTACTTTCTTCAATTTAAGTCTGAATTCACATAAGGAGTTCATGATCTGAGCCACAGTCAGCTCCTGGTCTTGTTTTTGCTGACTGTATAGAGCTTCTCCATCTTTGGCTGCAAAGAATATAATCAGTCTGATTTTTATTGACCATCTGGTGGTGTCCATATTAGAGTCTTCTCTTGTGTTCTTAGAAAAGGATGCTCACTATGACCAGTGTGTTCTCTTGGTAAAGCTCTCTTAGCCTTTGACCTGCTTCATTTTGTACTCCAAGGCCAAATTCGCCTGTTACTCCAGGTATCTCTTGACTTCCTACTTTTGCATTCCAATCCCCTATGATGAAAAGGACATCTTTTATGGGTGTTCATTCTAGAAGGTCTTGTATGTGTTCATAGAACCATTCAACTTCAGCCTCTTTTGCATTACTGGTTGAGAGATAGACTTGTATTACTGTGATATTGAATGGCTTGACTTGGAAATGAACAGAGTTCATTTGGTCATTTTTGAGTTAGCAGCAAGGAACTGTTCTCGGACTCTTTTGTTAATTTGGAGGACATGTTGTACAAGAAACCAAAGGGCTGGCTAATTGAATTCCAAAATTGTATACTTACCCACTCAACCACAGGCAGTTCTGGACCTGGGGAGACCAAATTCCATTGGTAGTTGCCTTGGCCATGGGGGAGCAGAGTAAAATTTAAATTTCTTGTAAGTAGGCTTGCTCCCCAAATGGAGAAAAGGATGAGCTAAATTTAGTCTTTACAAATGTACAGATATATGTAATTACTATTTAATATAATGACTATGTATATATTTTGTAACATGAATGTAAGTACAAAAACATGTGATGCAGTGACTCAATCTAGTACAAAACACATTATCAAGTAATTAGCCATTATTTATCTAATTCCCTCAAATCTCAGTTGGCAAAGAATCTGCCTACAATGCAGGAGACCCCAGTTCGACTCCTGGGTTGGGAAGATCCCCTGGAGAAGGGATAGGCTACCCACTCCAGTATTCTTGGGCTTCTCTTGTGGCTCAGCTGGTAAAGAATCTGCCTGCAATGCAGGAGACCTGGATTTGATTCCTGGATTGGGAAGATCTTCTGGAGAAGGGAAAGGCTTCCCACTCCAGTATTCTGGCCTAGAGAATTCCATGGACTACACAGTCCATGGGGTAGGAATGAGTCGGACATGACTGAGCCACTTTCACCTTTCACTTTCACTAATCAAATCCTCAAGCCAAATTATGTTTANATCTTCTGGAGAAGGGAAAGGCTTCCCACTCCAGTATTCTGGCCTAGAGAATTCCATGGACTACACAGTCCATGGGGTAGGAATGAGTCGGACATGACTGAGCCACTTTCACCTTTCACTTTCACTAATCAAATCCTCAAGCCAAATTATGTTTACCTATATTGGCCTACACAGGTTATCAGAAGTTTTGCAATGAGATTATATGGCAACACTGCTGCTGCTGCTGCTGCTGCTAAGTCGCTTCAGTCGTGTCCGACTCTGTGCGACCCCAGAGATGGCAGCCCACCAGGCTCCCCCATCCCTGGGATTTTCCAGGCAAGAACACTGGAGTGGATTGCCATTTCCTTCTCCAATGCATGAAAGTGAAAGTGAAAGTGAAAGTGAAGTCACTCAGTCGTGTCTGACTCTTAGCGACCCCATGGACTGCAGCCTATTAAGCTCTTCCGTCCATGGGATTTTCCAGGCAAGAGTACTGGAGTTGGGTGCCATGATACTCTAATCACAAAATACATAAAGACCTCCTATTTGTAAGATTTCAACAATAAAGATGCCTTAATTTCACCTCTAAGCCCTCTGTGAATATTAAATTTCTATGAAGAAATTAAAATTCAAAGATTAAATACTCTTGCAAAGATTAAATACTCCTCTTAAATCCAGAGGAAATAAGGCTCAAAATCAAATCCCCTTGACTTAAAAAAATAAAGTCCCAAAGTCCTCCTTTCCAATTTGTAATTCTGCTCAGTTGAGTCAAAGAAGTTCACCACAAATGGATAGTAATGCATACAGTTGAGTATTTTTCTTTCAGCAGCTACAGCCTGGGATGGATGTGAATCCTTTAAGGCCTCAGAAATTTTTAGTTCACTGCCAGGACAAGTCATTTTCACTCTAATGTGTGTGTGTGCTAAGTAGCTTCTGTCATGCCTCACTCTGTGCGATTCTGTGGACCGTAGTCTGAAAGGCTCCTGGGTCCATGGGATTCTCCAGGCAAGAATATTGGAATGGGTTACCATGCCCTCCTCCAGAGGATCTTCCTGACCGAGGGATCTAACCTCCATCTCTTATGTCTCTTGCATTGGCAGGCAGGTTCCCTACCACTAGCACCAACTGGGAACTTGTACCCTAATCAGTTCAGTACAGTTCATTCCAGTTTGGTCGCTCAGTCGTGTCTGACTCTTTGCATCCCCAAGGACTACAGCATGCCAGATTTCCCTGTCAATCACCAATTCCCGGAGCATGCTCAAGTTCATGTCCATCGAGTCTGTGATGACATCAAACCATCTCATCCTCTGTTGTCCCCTTCTCCTCCTGCCTTCAGTCTTTCCCAGCATCAGGGTCTTTTCCAATGAGTCAGTTCTTTGCATCAGGTGGTCAAAGTATTGGAGCTTCACTTTCAGCATCAGTCCTTCCAATGAATATTCAGAAATGACTTCTTTTAGGATTGACTGGTTTGATCTCCTTGTAGCACAAGAGACTCTCAAGAGTCTTCTCCAACAGCACAATTCAAAAGCATCAGTTCTTCAGTGCTCAGCTTTCTTTATAGTCCAACTCTTACATCCATATACGACTACTGGAAAAACCATAGCTTTGACTAGCTGGACCTTTCTTGGCAAAGTAATGTCTCTGCTTTTTAATATGCTGTCTAGGTTGGTCATAACTTTCCTTCCAAGGAGTAAGCGTCTTTTAATTTAATGGCTACAATCACCATCTGCAGTGATTTTGGAGCCCAAGAAAATAAAGTCTTTCACTGGTTCAATTGTTTCCCCATCTATTTGCCATGAAGTGATGGGATCAGATGCTATGATCTTTGTTTTTTGAATGTTGAGCTTTAAGCCAGCTTTTTTCAATCTCCTCTGTCACATTCATCATGAGGCTCTTTACTTCCTCTTTACTTTCTGCCGTAAGAGTGATGTCACCTGCATATCAGAAGTTATCAATATTTCTCCTGGCAATCTTGATTCCAGGTTGTGCTTCATCCAGCCCAGCATTTCACAAGATGTACTCTGCATATAAGTTTAAATAAGCAGAGTGACAATATACAGTCTTGACGCACTCCTTTACCAGTTTTGAACCAGTCTGTTGTTCCATGCCAGTTCTAACTTGCTTCTTGACCTACATACTGATTTCTCAGGAGGCAGGTCAGGTGGTCTGGTAGTCCCATCTCTTGAAGAATTTTCCACCATTTGTTGTGATCCACACCGTCAAAGGCTTTATCATCATTAAGGAAGTAGACATAGATGTTTTTCTGGAATTCTCTTGTTTTTTCTATGATCCGATCTATGTTGGCAATTTGATCTCTGGTTTCCTCTGCCTTTTCGAAATCCAGCTTGAACATCTGAAAGTTCTTGGTTCATGTATTGTTGAAGCCTGGCTTGGAGAATTTTGAGCATTACTTTGCTAGTGCGTGAGATGAGTGCAATTGTGGGGTAGTTTGCACTCCAATAGGACTCGTTAAAACACTCAAAAAGTAACTCTAATCTCACATCTACCAAATTTAGAATATAAGCAGAATATATCTTAGAACAGTGATCCAAGGTAATAATTCTGTTCCCTAAACCCAGTATGTATGTTGTCAAAGATCATCCCACTGGTATCTGCGGAAGAAAGACAGATGGTAGATGGTGACCACCTTGGTTTGATCTTGGCTGCTTTGCCAGTCTTCTTTTCTAGACTCACAGCCTGTGAATGTAATTGGTAGGAAGCTCCCAGCAAATGGTTCATTCTGTCACTCTGAATTTACCATATGTGGGATGGGGGACATTCCAGAAGCCTAATGTCTCCTCAGGAGGGTGGTCTTGAGATGCTGCTGCCATCTTTGTTTGCAATGGCAGCAGCCCTCCCCACAAGGTATTATTTGAGAATTCCTTCTTTTTTCCTCACACAACCTATTCAAACCCTCTTAACTTCCTTTTCCTTTATATACATCAGTCCTGAGGATGAGCTTTATTGTTAGTACTGAATCCTAGCTATTCTGTGAAGTATTTAGTGCCTGTGTATAACAGCACATTTCCTTTGTCTCTTTTTTAATAACAAATGTGAATCATTTGTTTACCCAGCAAACATTTATTGAGTAACCTTTGCCTCTTGGAATAGAATTAATTTAGCCTAAAAAATACCCTGCCTTAGAAAAGTATTTCATCTTAGAGCCCCATTTGTTTCAGCTGACAAAACACCCTAGAATTTCTCAACTGAAGCTGCTGTCAAGCTACTTGAGGCAGGTGCCCTAAGGTCCCAGTGGGGGCAGATGCCCCAGCCATGTGTTCCTCTAATGTCCAGACAATCTCCTTCTTTTCCATCCCATAAATCCCCTGGCTACCATGATACCTACATGCTCAGCGACAATCATTGCTTTGAAACTCACCCAAACATCGTTAGAGAAGGCAATGGCACCCCACTCCAGTACTCTTGCCTGGAAAATCCCGTGGACAGAGGAGCCTGGTAGGCTGCAGTCCATGGGGTCACTAAGAGTAGGACACGACTGAAATGACTTAGCAGCAGCATACATCGTTTTCTATTTTCATTTTCTATACTGAGGTTTTGGACCAGGCACACAATTGAAGGTCAAGTACTCCAGAGTCTCAGCCTGTACTGTGAAGGCAAAAAGGCTCACCGCCTCCTGCCGTTTAAGCCTCAGTCACATGACATTTCAATGATTTCAAGCTAGAAGCTCCCTAGTGTTCTGTGGCTCACGTGTAACTTTGCTGCCTGGCCTTGTACACGCAGGTAACAATCTAGGCCAGGTTGTGTCTGCATTGTGATCAACTATTGCCTCCTGCCGCCCGAGGCCTTAGCAGCTGCGAAAGGCACAGCTTTGCTGAGGTCCTTGCATTGCACTGCAAGTTTAAGGTCAAGCTGCAGCCGTCTGCACTCTGAGGCCATCTGTGCTGGCTGCAGGCCTGTGCCTTTGGCCCTACTTCCCCAGAAAGTCTTTTAGGGTCAGAGCCACAACAAGTTGCAGACACCTGGCAAAGCCCAAAATACCCTAATGACGAATGCTTCAGGACTCTCAGCTTCTTTCAGCAAAGCAGACTTTGCAAGGTAAGAAGCTGACCTGGCCTGGTATAAAATCTCCCAACCAGGAATGTCAAAATCCCCTGCCTAGGCATTAAGCACTGAAGTCCCATCAGAAGTTCATTTCATAGGAAATTTGCTTTACAAATTCTTCTTATCTCCTTTCTCAATGTTCTCAGTCACTAAATATTGGGTTTAAGCTTATATATGTATTAAATATGTCACAGAACACATTATTTCTCATGGTATGATCTTAATTTAGTAAAATAGAATAAACACCTGATATATATGTTTGTCTATGTCCAGTATTTGGTTTTACTTAGTGAAATTCATTAAGTTGACTGTAGCCCACCAGGCTCCTCTGTCCTTGGGATTCTCCAGATAAGAATACTGGAACAGGTTGCAATTTTCTCCTCCAGGGGATCTTCCTGATCCAGGGATTGAACATGGAAATCCCGCGTTGCAGGCAGTCTCCTGTATTGCAGGAGGATTCTTTACTGACTGGGTCAGCAGAGAAGCCCATGTAATATTCAGTTTAGTTCAAATGCATTTCTGTTCAGTCCAGTTGTCCAGTCATGCCCGACTCTTTGTGACCCCATGGACTGCAGCATTCCTGGCTTCCCTGTCGGTCACCAACCCTTGAAGCTTGCTCAAACTCATGTCCATGGAGTCAGTGATGCCATCCAACCATCTCATCCTCTGTTGTCCCCTTCTCCTCCTGCCTTCAATCTTTCCCAGCATCAGGGTCTTTTCTAATAAGTCAGCTCTTCGCATAAGATGGCCAAAGTATATACAGTCAGCAAAAACAAGACCAGGAGCTGACTGTGGCTCAGACCATGAGCTCCTTATTGCCAAATTCAGACTTAAAGAAAGTAGGGAAAACTACTAAACCATTCAGGTATGGACCTAACTCAAATCCCTCATGATTATACAGTGTAAGTGACAAATAAACTCAAGGGATTATATCTGATAGAGTGCCTGAAGAACTATGGACGGAGGTTCATGGCATTGTACAGGAGGCAATGATCAAGACCATCCCCAAGAAAAAAAGGAAAAATATTTTTAATACACATATATTTAACTTAATATTTTAATAAATAAAATGAATATCTGATATATTAGAAAAGACATATATATATATGCCAGGTATTTATTTTATAAAATTGATATCATACTATAGAGAGAATTATGTATTCTGTGTTCATCCATTAAAAGTTCTTTAAAAAATTTTCCTAATATCATAAATTATAAAGTGAAAAATCAAGATATTTTAAATCACAGTACTCCATGAACCTAGTGAAAACACTAAATAATATAGTAAAGCTTTATGCAGGCTTCTCCCCAATCTCTACTTTGGCTATCGACAGGGAACCATGTTTAATTCTTTTGGTTAATCCTTTTATTTATTTTTTATTGAGATATAATTGGTATATAATATTATATTTGTTTTAGTTGTATGATGTAATGATTGGATGTTCATACATATTGTGAAATGATTACCACAGTAAGTCTAGTTAACATCTGTTGCCTCACATAGTTACAATTTTTTGGTTTGTTATGATAAAAAGCTTTAAAGATCTATTCTCCTAGCAGCTTTAAAATATACAATACAGTATTATTAACTATAGTCACCATGTTATACATTATATGCAGGACTTATTTATTTTACAACTTGAAGTTTGTAATTTTTTATTCTAGCTGATTCGTTTTTTTTATCCCCATACCCTGGTTACTGTCTTGGACAGCTATTTTTCAACTATTCAGTTTTGAAAATTACTTATTTACTCTTTTGTCTCAATCCACCAAACTTCTAGTATAGTTAAATCATTACATTTAATTAAATCAATAGGCTATGTAAATGTAATTTACTTGAAAACCAAGCAGTTTATTCTCGTGCAACTTTTTCACTTATCAAGTGTTTCTAATTTCCTTTTTCACCCACTATTTCTCTTTATGCAAATATTGTATGTAAATTGTTTAGCTTATCGCATTCTATGGAGTGTTTGCTTGGTTTTTACTGATCGTCCTGTGGGACACTCTGTCCTTCACCTGTCATCTAGACAAGTCACTTTGTAGGATAGCTTCCAGGTGGTCATCCTGAGATTTCTTTTTGGGAAAGAGATTTTTCCTGGAACTTATCTTTACCTTTCTTAGATTACCAAGTTGTTTTGCTAGAGCAGAGAGTGTGTGGGAAGTGATATTTCTGAAAACTTGTGTGTCTAAAAATGTGCTTATTCCAAACATTTGACTGAGAGTTTTTTTAAATATAGGTAACCCACTCCAGTGTTCTTGCCTGGAATCCCAGGGACGGGGGAGCCTGGTGGGCTGCCGTCTATGGGGTCGCACAGAGTCAGACAAGACTGAAGCGACTTAGCAGCAGCAGCAGCAGAATTTTGCTTCTGCGTCTCTTCTTTCAGATCTCTGAAAGCTTTGCTCCACAATTGTCTAGCATCAGCGTTATTGATAAGAAGGCTGGTGCCAATTTGATCACTCCTCTGTAGATGACATATCATTTTCCTCTCTGGAAATTATTAGGACCTTGTCTTTATTACTTTGGTACCAAAATCACACAAATACTTGTCTAGAATAGGGACTTGTTAATGCATTTGTCTGGCATACAGAAGGTGGTTTAAATCTGGAAGCTTAAGTTCTTCAATTCCGGCAAATCACTTGAAATGATTCTTTGATGTTCTATTAGGTTGGTGTAAACATAAATACAGTTTCAGACCATGAATTTTAAATCATTATAGCTGTTATTCAGTCACTCAGTCATGTCCAACTCTTTGCAACCCCATGGACTTCAGCACACCAGGCTTTCCTGTCCTTTACCATCTCCCGGAGCTTGCTCAAACTCACGTCCATTGAGTCAGTGATGTCATCCAACCATCTCATCCTCTGTCATCCCCTTCTCCTCCTTACTTCAATCTTTTCCAGCATCAGGGTCTCTATAACTAGGCTTAAACATGTCTTTACCAATCAAAATAAGAATTATAATCCAACACAATTTTTGCCAATAAGAAATAAGTTTGTTTATTCCTGTAGCATAAAAATCCACGCTTTGGGGTTCGATGAACTCTTGGAAAGCATTTTCTGCATCCTACTGGTTGTGGGAGCATTTGCTCTGTGAAAAGTTATCG
This sequence comes from Cephalophus harveyi, assembly GCA_006410635.1. Taxonomy (NCBI): domain Eukaryota; kingdom Metazoa; phylum Chordata; class Mammalia; order Artiodactyla; family Bovidae; genus Cephalophus; species Cephalophus harveyi. The sequence continues at coordinate 194,586 of SJYT01082110.1, read as the reverse complement.
AGATCCTTGAAGAAGTGGTGTCGGTTGGCGAGAGGTCAGGTGAATGTGGTGGATGAGGCAAAACTTCATAGCCCAATTCATTCAACTTTCGAAGCATTGTTTGTGCAACAGGCAGTCAGGCTTTGTGGTGGAGAAGAATTGGACCCTTTCTGATGATCAGTGCCGGCTGCAGGCATTGCAGTTTTCGGTGCATCTCATTGATTTGCTGAGCATACTTCTCAGATGTAACGGTTTTACTGGGATTCAGAAAGCTGTAGTGGATCAGACCAACAGCAGACCACCAAACAGTGGCCATGACCTTTTATTATTGCAAATTTGACTTTGGGAAGTGCTTTGGAGTTTCTTCTTGATCTAACCACCAAGCTGGTTGCCACTGGTTGTTATATAAAATCCACCTTTTGTTGCACACCACAATCTGATTGAGAAATGGTTTGGTGTTGTTGCATAGAATAAGAGAAGATCTTCAAAGTGAAGATTTTTTTTTGATTTGTGATCAGCTCATGAGGCACCTGGGCTTCCCTGGTGCCTCAGACAGTAAAGAATCTGCCCACAATGCAGGAGATCTCGGTTCAATCCCTGGGTCAGGAAGATCATCTGGAGAAGGGAATGACAACCCACTTCAGTATTCTTGCCTAGAAAATCCCATGGGTAGAGAAGGCTGATGGGCTACAGTCCATGGTGTTGCTGAGTGACTAACAATTTCACTTTCACGTGAGGCACCAACTTGTCTAACTTTTTCACCTTTCAATTTGTTTCAAATGCCAAATGACGTGGACTGCAAGGAGATCCAACCAGTCCATTCTGAAGGAGATCAACCCTGGGATTTCTTTGGAGGGAATGACGCTGAAGCTGAAACTCTAGTACTTCGGCCACCTCATGCGAAGAGTTGACTCATTGGAAAAGACTCTGATGCTGGGAGGGACTGGGGGCAGGAGGAGAAGGGGACGACAGAGGATGAGATGGCTGGATGGCATCACGGGCTCGATGGACGTGAGTCTGAGTGAACTCTGGGAGTTGGTGATGGACAGGGAGGCCTGGCATGCTGTGTGATTCATGGGGTGGCAAAGGGTCGGACACGACTGACCGACTGGACTGAACTGAACTGAACTGAATAAGAGGATCAGCTTTGATGATGGTTCTCAATTGGTTGTTATCAAATTCCAATGGCTGGTCATTAACCTCTCCATCTTCAAGGCTCTTGTCTCCTTTGCAAAACTTCTTGAACCACCACTGCACTGTACATACGTTAGCAGTTCCTGGGTTGAATGTGTTGATGTTGCGAGTTGTCTCCTCTGCTTTATGACCCATTTTGAACTCAAATAAGAAAATTCCTTGAATTTGACTTTTGTCTAACATTTCCATAGTCTAAAATAAATTTAAAATGAACAGGAAGTAATAAGTCATTAGCAAAAAAGCATAAAGAAATGCATATTAAAATGATGTATTACATAACCACATTTATTTAGAATGAATACCAATATTAAATGGTAAGTTTCAGCAATTTAAAAATGACAATTGCATTTGTACCAACCTCATGTAAACTTCTCTTTTCTAGGTCCTATCAATTTAAATTGCTAGCAATCAAATAAATATTGATTATTTGTTATTCAATAAAAAATGAGGTACAGGTTCCATTTGGATTCTCAATCGTTTTGAGTCTTACAGAAATAAACTCTCAATAGTTCCTTGAAGGTTGAATTTTCAGACCTTCTCATAGGCAAGGTCATAGAAGCAGTAACTGGATTTCTCCCAGAGGTCAGGTGGAAACCAGCTGTTTATTTTATGGGCATAGACACCTAGATAATTAGGTCAGTTTCCCCAGATCACACAGTCAGTTAGTGGCAGAGCCTGGATTAGACTGAATCATTCTCATTTTCTAGCTGGGTTCTTTTTCTGTCACATATTTTTCTCATCTGTCACAACTCAGTGGCTTGAAGCAGAAATTCACACATCTTAAGTTCAAACATGATGTGTATGATTTCCAAAGGAAATTCTAGGGACTGTAATAAAAACAAACAAAAGTGGAGAAGGGCTACTGAGATGGCAAAAATTAAAGACGTCTTTCAGAGGGGCAGATTTTCACCTCCCCTCTTGCCATTCATCACTGCTGGAGCACCTTCTGCAGCTGCTGATGAAAGCATTTGCTAAGATATGCAGTGGTTCTGAATCATTCTCATTTTCTAGCTGGGTTCTTTTTCTGTCACATATTTTTCTCATCTGTCACAACTCAGTGGCTTGAAGCAGAAATTCACACATCTTAAGTTCAAACATGATGTGTATGGTTTCCAAAGGAAATTCTAGGGACTGTAATAAAAACAAACAAAAGTAGAGAAGGGCTACTGAGATGGCAAAAATTAAAGGCATCTTTCAGAGGGGCGGATTTTCACCTCCCCTCTGGCCATTCATCACTGCTGGAGCACTGTCTGCAGCTGCTGATGAAAGCATTTGCTAAGATACGCAGTGGTCAGAGTATACATGTGGAATTTAAATATAACTTTGCTTTCTTGGAAATGGTAATCAAACAAGTATGCAAATTATGGAAAGCATTAAATGTATGTTTCCAAAAATCTTTGTAGTAGAACTTGGTCTTAGCATGAAGACTGAATTGTGATATTGAAGAAGACCCAAAATGAAGACATAGTTTGAGCAGCCAACACCTACAGCTATGTAACCCAAATGTAAATTGCCCTGACTTCCCTGAAATGCTGACTCTGTTCTCTAACAAAACTCAAACTTTTTCCAAGCGGCTTTCAAGCCAATCAGCTACAAACAATCGTATATAGTACCACTACACTAAAAGGAATGTAAGTTTTTAGCAACCGATCACAATGCAAAACAATGCACTTCCTCATTCATGCTTTATAAACCGAGCTATAACTGCTGAGACTACGGCACTTTTGGTTTTGATGTTTCCCTGTTTGCAAACAGTTTGTCTCTTGTTCAATAAAATATTCATATCAAGTAATACTCTCCAAGTTTTCTAATGAAAATTTCTATCATACCCACTAGCTATGCCACCATGGACAAGTTAGTTAAATTCTGCAAGTTTTCTCATTAGTAAAATGTGGAAATGATGATAAGATTTATTAGAACATTCTTTAGAACATTGGACCATATTTTAAGATTTATTAGAATATTCTAAACTGGACAAAATTATGCATAAAACTGAACTAGCGTAGTGGTTGGTACATGGAATACTCTCATAAATATTTGTTAAATCAATGAATATTAGGCTATGCTGTTTGTCATACAGACTTTCCTTTTTCATACATGCAATTACTTGATAAATGTGTCCACAAATGTGAGAGGGTGTGGGGAATTTTGCTTTCATCCAAAGTTGCTGAAAAATAGTATTGTTTCAGTTGACTTGCTTATAAACTAGCAAGAAAAAAGTTGTAAATGACAAATTCAATCTGAGAGAATAACTTAGGATATATGTCATTTTTGATATTGTTAAAGTTAGAACATTTTTCACTAGGCTAGAGTGGTGTCTTCACTGAATAAAATGATTTTTTTCTTCTAATTTTATATTCACAAGATTGTGGAATATATATATCCTCAAAACATACTAGAAGAATTGATCATCAATTCTTTTCAAAAAAACAATTGTTTACATGTATGATGTAGGTGCAGCTCAATAGTTATTCAAAAAATTCATTCAACTGGTCATCCATTCAACTCATTTGTTCATTTATTGATTGTATTTTCAGTTCAGTTCAGTTCAGTCGCTCAGTCGTGTCCGACTCTTTGCGACCCCATGAATCGCAGCACGCCAGGCCTCCCTGTTCATCACCAACTCCCGGAGTTCACTCAGACTCACGTCCATCGTGATTGTGACTTACTGAGTTTCAAATCAGTAATGCTGAGATTCGGAAGAGAAAGTCATTGCCCTGATGCTAGCAGTCTTACCTCCATTACCTAACTCATTTTGAAAAATTAGGAACAGTACAGGAAATTAGAGCAGAAGTAGGTGAATATTCCTTGCTGTTGCTATGTACTTACTCCCTCCTCTTCTAAGAGCTATACCAAGCATATAAACCAGCACTGTCCAATAGAAATAAAATACAAACTGCATGTGTAATTTTAAATGCTCTAGCAGCCACATTAAAATAAGGAAAGAGAAATAGATGAAATGAATTTTGGTAATATATCTTAACTTCATCTTTTCAAAATATTACCATTTCAATGTGTAACTAATACTAAGATTATTAATAAGATTGCTTACATTCTTTTTTTCATACCAAATCTTTGATATCTGATGTGTATTTCACACTAGTGATGTAGCTCAATTTGGATTAGCCATATTCAAATGCTCAACAGGTTCACGTGACTGGTGTCTAACATACTAGCGCAGATGATGGACAGGCTTTGGGATGTGGACGTCTCTTTTTGGAGGTCATCATTCAACTTACTACATTGCCTTAGAGCCTCTAGAAGGAATGCAGTTCCATGAACACCTTTATTTTAACCCAATGATATTTATTTTGAAATATCTGACCTCCGATTCTGATACTGAAAGATAACAAATGTGTCTTATTTTAAGCAAGTTTGTGGCAATGTGTTGAAGGAAATGGCAACCCACTCCGGTATTCTTGCCTAGAGAATTCTGTGGACAGAGGAGCCTGGTGGGCTGCTGTCCACAGGGTCGCACAGAGTCAGACACGACTGAAGCAACGTAGCATGCATGCATGCATTGTGTTACAGCAGCTGTGGGAAACTACTAGAATTTATCTCAAATCTTGTTTCCTCCAGCCAGGGTTCTTTTATTGAAACCATTGAATAAGAATCATGTTAATAATCTACTAGTAGTAGAGACATGATTATTATCTTCCCTGCTGAATGAAAAAATTCTGGTTTGGAGCTTGATAGCAAAGTAAGAGTTATAAAACCATGTAATTGATTCAAGAATGATAATAATCCAGATGTTTGCAGTAAAAATTGTAGTATAGTCTGGACTAAAGATCAGTTGGTCAGTATATTGTATCTTCTGATACATTTCTATCTCTAGCCATTTTTGTTCTAAGGCAGAAACCAGCTCCAGTCTGAGGCTTTCTGAAGAAGGCACAGATAAACTTGCTCAATCTGAGGAACTACATGGAAAATCAGGGAAGGGGGAAAAGGAGGAAGGAAGGAAGGGAAGAAGGGAAGAAAGAAGGAAGGAAGGGAAGCTGGATCTGTGAAAATTCAGAATTCATCAAAATAATAACCCAAAGATCAAGTAGCTATGTCACATGACCTGGTGCCTGCTAAATAGTGAGAAGCAATGTGGATCTGGGCTCATAAGATGGCAAACTTTTAAGCCTGTAAAACAGCATTAAAATAAAGAACATTTTGGTGGTACTTTCTAGAGACATAACATAGGCCTCATTTATAGTGTTTTTAATATCTGTATCAAATCAGTTGCTTAATTCGTCTTTGTTGAAAGCAGTGTAACAAAACTCCCCAGGGATACACTTTTGCTTGGTTACCTAGTGTCAATTACTGCAGAAAAGACATTAAAATAATAGTATGTAAGGTATAATTGAGAATTAACAATAGGAACCAGTGAAGTCGCTCAGTCGTGTCCGACTCTTTGTGACCCCGTGACTGTAGCCTATCAGGCTCCTCCATCCATGGAATTTTCCAGGCGAGAGTACTAGAGTTGGTTGCATTTCCTTCTCTAGGGGATTTTCCTGACCCAGGGATTGAACCCAGGTCTTCCTCATTACAGGCAGATGCTTTATCAGCTGAGCCACCAGGGAAGCCCAGCAATAGGAATCTAGACCAATTAATAAGACCATAGAACTCATTGGGGCTTCCCTGGTGGCTCAGAGGTTAAAGCGTCTGCCTCCGATGCGGGAGACCCGGGTTCGATCCCTGGGTCGGGAAGATCCCCTGGAGAAGGAAATGGTAACCCACTCCAGTATTCTTGCCTAGAGAATCCCATGGACAGAGAAGCCTGGTAGGCTACAGTCCACAGGGTCACAAAGAGTCAGACACGACTGAGCGACTTCACTTTCATAGAACTCATTATTAAACAAAATATTTACTGTTTCACCGATTGTGGGGAACATTAAATAGGGATAATAGATAAGAAAGAATTTGATGTTCCTATTGTCACTTGGTAATTGTTGAGAGTTGCTAAGCAAGACAGCAGAAAGGACTTTATCAGATGGAGTAAGCCAATAGGCCACTCTAGGGGGAGGCCAAATAAACACAGAGAAATAGATTCAAAGGAATTTATTGTCAATACATCTCTAATTAATCCATAATATGATAAAGAAACAAAATTGTGGACATATAAAGTAATGGTCCTAAGGGAATAAAAAATCTTAAGGGAGAATAAAATTAATTTGTGAATAGTGAGAATACTATCTTTACCATATAAAACATAAAGAAATGGACACAGATTTTCTCTAATAAGATTCTTTTCTGAAGTAGGAAAATTTGATTAGGATTTTTACTTTATGAAATGTTTAAAGACAAAGTTTTTATATACTGAATTCATTGGTTACTTGGCAAAATACTTTTTAAAATCTTCATAAGATAAAGATTAGAAAGTCCAACTCTTTCTTTCCTGACTTTGATCCCAAAAGTATTCATATATAAGCTTGTCATATATAGCATTGACAATTTTTACAAAGTATATTTCAGTTGTAATCATAGAGCATAAAATGAAGAAAACTTTAGTCTCATTATGATGCAAAAAAACCCAAAACATTGGATACAAGCAAGTTTTATAAGAAAATGTAATAGTAGATATTTTTTGGTTTATTTTGTTGTACAAACATCACTATTCTTCAGATGTAATGTTGGGAGATGTTTGCAAATTTGGCAGAGTACAGATATCTTTCGGTAAGATTGATCCAAGAAGAGTCTATGTCTACCACATCTCAGCCCTCTCTTGCAAAGACAAATCAACTCAGTTTATTTAGTCAGGTGTCAGGAGGGGATTTCCTGGTGGCTCAGATGGTAAAGAATCTGCCTGCAATGAAGGAGACCCAGGTTCTATCCCTGGGTCAGAAAGATCCTCTGGAGAAGGGAATGGCTACCCACTCCAATATTCTTGCCTGGAGAATCACGTGGACAGAGGAGCCTGATGTGCTACAATCTGTGTGGTTGTCGAGTCAGACACAACTGAGCGACTAACACTTTCATACTTTAGCATGGGCACAAAGAAGACAGAAATGGAAAATTCCATCTCTCATTCATTGCAGAAAAAAAAAAAAAAGCTGCAAACTAGTCACCTTTTTTTTTATATCAAGGTAGCTACATATTTTTCTGCTTTTTTTTCTTCCAGTATTCTTAGAATTTTACCACATTTTCTAATTCTAAAGCCAGAAATTTATTTAAGTCTTGGTATTTCCTTAATTGAACTATTTATGCCAACATATACATAGTTACTTCCTTCATTCCTTCTATAAGTATCAGTTCAGTTAGTTTTCAGATGATTGACTGAGATGGGTAGAATAACGGCTATTGATGCAAGTTGAGACAAAGATAAGTAACTTGCCTGAAATAGTAGGCATGTATTTTAGGATCTCAATCCACATCTGGCTAACTCCAAAGCCATCTACTTTCTATCCAATGCCAATGAGTTTACCTTCATCACAATTGCCCTTAGTTATTTGCAATCATTGAAGTTTAGATGAAAACAGTTGTTTATTGAAGAAATTTATTTTCACCTCAAATATTTGAAAATTCCCGAGTATAATCTACCCTATCGTTATATTTTATAGTTCTTATAGTCTTGCATAGGGCTTACTACGAAACCCAACACATTATCTGTATCTTCTAGGCAGTGGGAACTGAGAATGGCCATAACATTGAGAGAGAGAGAAAAAAAAGACTATTTAAATTGTAGTAAGAATGGACTATATTTTCACCATTTTGTTACTTTCGTTAAATTAGAAATATGGAAATACTTGCATATATAATTTCTACTGAAGTCAATTCTGTTGGTCTTTAAAATAAGTTATAATGATGTCAATGCTGAAGGCATTTTCAAAATTATTATTATTTGTTTATTCATCTCCTTCCTTCTCTCTCTCTTTTTCTTTTGATTGTCTATAAATTGTGACAGGCTGCCTTCTTAACTCTTTTGATTTAAATGCTTGTTAACTTAGGTGGGAAATTTAAATTGTTTCCAATAAGGAAGTCAGTTTATTAGGTAAAGCGTGCCATCTTGTTTTAGAAATTCTACAAAAATGGGAACACTAATTACAGTTTAAATCCATGGTGGCCTTCAGGGAAGAGAACATCTTCTATCAAAGAGAAATATGTAGTTTCTTAGTCTGTATAGGAATTCAATCTTCAACTCTAAATTTGTCTCTATGGTTTATTATTTTGCCCTCTAAGCAATATGTTAGAGGAAATTAGTAGAAGAGGTGCTTTTTGTTAAAATATTTTCATGATAATGATTAAGCATAATTTGAAAAGAAAAGAAGTGAATCTATATTATTGAAAAGGTCAAGGTTGCTTTTGTATGATTATATAATTTGAGCAGTTTAAATTGAGAGACAATTTGTCAAAAAGTCAACATTTGGCATGCTTAAACATTTCCTATTAACTCTGGTTAACCCTGTTAACTACTTCAATGGAAATAAAAACCACCTATGTTCACAGGAAGCCAAGAAAAGTGAGAGTCACTCTACACAGGAGGTCCTTTGAATGTCTTGGTGCTTTAAAGCTTTTACATAATTGAAAATAATTAGGCCTGCCTAAGAAAGTCACTGTCATGATACAAATTGGGCTGGAAATTAATAAAATCAGCTATGCATTGTAAAACTATTTAACTTATTTTTTATTTGATTAGTTGATAAATCAAATGAATTACAGAGATGATAAATTGACTTTAAAATTCTACATTAACATATGCCCTGAAGTCTGCCTTCAAAGTCCATTACTGTATAAAATATTTCTATTGAAAGAAAAAAATCTAAGTAGGAAACTTACATTTTCAAATGGGTGCTGCCTGGCTAAAAAACAAAAACAGAAATCTGTGGCTCAAAAAAGAATGTCCAACCCACAAATCCTGAAAGATTATCAGAGGAGAGGCATTTCTGACGTTAAAGATGCTATTATTATAAATAAGTCACACGCATATACTTTAGCAAATAAATTATCTCACATACTAAATAGCAACCCCTCTTAAGGTGCTGAGGACAAGGGTGAAGTCCTCTATAGCATGAGCCTAATAACTGCTCCTTAATAAAAATGATCACTGAGTTGGAATGGACATCTGTTGTAACATGCACATTGATTAAACTAGGCTGTAGGTTAATCGATGCAACTCAAAACATCCTGGTGTCATTATCCAAGTATATGTACAACAAAGAAATCTGGGAGTCACTATAGCTCAAAAGTCAATACCTACAGGCTGTATGGCACTATTTGAAAAGCAAACTAAGTGATAGGTTGGATGTCAAGGGATACAGCTTGTATTTGACATGGGAAAGAAATAACACAGAAGAAGCCCAGCTACTAAGGTAGAAGAAATTAATAGGATTACATAATTGGCATTTTGCAACCCCAAATGACATTATTGATCCAGCTAAGGATGATCACCTAAAACAAAGAGGTGGATGGTCAATGGGGAATATGAAAAAATTGCAAATAGGGAATGGCAATCCACTCCAGTGTTCTTGCCTGGAGAATCCCATTAACAGAAGAGCCTGGCAGCCTACAGTCCTTGGGATTGCAACCAGTCGGACATGACTGACTGACTAACGCACATAACCTCTTTGTGAGTATCTGTGGCATGCAAAAAGGGAAAATTACTTTATTTAAAAAAAAAAAAAAAAAAAACACCAATTTGTCAGTCCCTTAGCCTAATGTTTAATCTTAGCAACGCTCATGGCTGGTCAACCAGAAAATAAGTTTTCTGCTGCAATGCAGTGTGGTATTCAGCATTACTTATTATGTATACTTACCTCCAAATAATTCTAATTTTTGGTTTGTGGGAATTACAGGGGATGGAGACAGAAGCTAGACAATGAGAGAGTTTGGAAAACTCAAAGTCTGGGCAGGATATGGCAGTGCTTTCATTTTTGCTTTTGGAAAACTTAGACCTGTGAGGTTTTGAATATATTGACATTGCAGAACCATTTAAGCTGAAGTAAAGAGTTTCTTCAGTACCTGTCTTAACTTAGCTCCTCAGTTTTACAGATAAGAAAAGCTAAGTTCAAAGGTCACCAAAGCTAGTAAGAACCAGCCAACATTAGTAATGCCCCAGATCCTAGGCCTAGTGCCCTTTGCAAAGACCTCATGTAATTCTTTAGGGGCATGTCGGCACCTCATCAAGTACCATGGTCCCAGTGACTACAAATGTTGCAAAGAAGGCTGGAGGAAAATTTGCAAAGGATGCTACAGAGAAAATTAAGCAGCAAACTTACGTCTGTATTAGAACATCTTTAAGGTCTTCTCTGAGAGTGCATATCTTTATGAGCAATTCACAGCTGGATCCATCAGAGTTTATAGAGGATTAATTTAGGAAATCTTACCCCCATGTGTTCTTTTATCCTTAGGAGTAATTTTTGCACAAGGAGTAATTTTTAAAAATGCCTGACTACCTTGGACCATCTCATAAAATGATGAACTTCTTTTAGCCCCCTGGGAATGGGAATGGATACAGAAAGCATTACTGTTGTTTATTTTTCATTCTTTCCTAATAATATTCACACAGTAAAATGCTATTCTGTTGTCAAATTCAATTATGTAATCACTTCAGCTGTACTTTTCTATAAAGAAAAAGAAATATCACATTCAAAATATTTTCATTCAGTCTATAACCCAGCAGCTACTCATCTTGCTCAGGTGAAAGATTGTTTTGGAAACTTGCAAAGTGGGTATTAGAAATCATTGTATTCTGTTCTGCAATGACCTTCATAACTGCTTTGTACTAAAGCATTCTGGGTAGCTCTCACTCCCAAATGGAGTTAAAAATAAGGCCCCCAAGTCAACATATTCCTCCCCAGGCTAATGAGAATCAGTAGCAAAGAAGTGCCATGTGTAGTTTTAAAATGTTAAAAATGGTGCTAACAGATTAGGTCCCGAGTTTCCTCATGAGATTGTTATTGCCTTTTAAAGCAAACTGTTGTTAGACATGGCCTTTTAAACCATGCCGGAAAATCAATGGCCCAACAGTTTTATTCTCTGTCTTTCACTCCAAGTGTATTGAAGATCTGTCTTCAAGAAAGGATTCTCAGAGAGGTGGTTCTTATGCTCATGGAGCAGATGAATGTGGTATCGATCTGTTTATTAAGAGAAGGAGTGGAGCCTAAGAAATTTGGGTATAGGCCTACATTTCATTTTCTGCACCCAGCAAAATGGAACAGAATAGTCTAAATAAAACCACAGACCACAACCAAGACAAAAATTTATTTTTGATATTAACTATAATCTCTCATTTTATGTTGTACTATAACTATGAATACAGTCCCCGTAGGTGATATTTGGGTATAGGCCTACATTTCATTTTCTGCACCCAGCAAAATGGAACAGAATAGTCTAAATAAAACCACAGACCACAACCAAGACAAAAATTTATTTTTGATATTAACTATAATCTCTCATTTTATGTTGTACTATAACTATGAATACAGTCCCCATAGGTGAAATGCTATTGAACAATAACATTTTTCTCACAAGGGCAACCAGGGAAGGAAAAAAGAAAGCGAAAAACATGGCTAGTCTATAAAGAGATTAAATAGCTTTTCTACACTGCTGCCCTTTACAAACCCAGTACACTAATGCCCCACACTTGAAGAACGGTGTTGGAGGTTAAGCCTTTTGAATTGTAAATTTGCCACTTATTTAAAGTGAGATTACTGGCAACTCATTTTGTTTTTATTTTCAAAGTCATCCTGATCCTACATATAATAATTCCTATTTAATATCTATCCCTTATGTTCAAGAACATGTTGTTTCTTGTTCCATTTAATCCTCACTACTACTCCATGACATAGAAATTATCACTGTTTAATAGATGAAGAATCTGAGACCTTGCTTTGGCAAGATTCACAGAGCGGGAAAGTAGAAAACTGGGATTTGATCCATGTCTGATCCAAAGGTATGTTATTTTCTCTATACTACAGTCTTATTCTTACTTCCCTCGTGGCTCAGACGGTAAAGTGTCTTGCTTACAATGCAGGAGACCCGGGTTCGATCCCTGGGTAGGGAAGATCCTCTGGAGAAAGAAAGGGCACCCCACTCCAGTACTCTTGCCTGGAAAATCCCATGGACAGAGGAGCATGGTGGGCCACAGTCCACGGGGTCGCAAAGAGTCAGACACGACTCAGCAACTTCACTTTCACAGTCTTATTTCCTTAAGCAATTAGATGACCTTACCATGAACAAACAAGCTAGATTCTATTCTATTTTAACCCTTAAAAAAATGTCAATATTGTTTACTTAGAGTTTTGTGTTATTGTGCATGCTAAGTTGCTTCAATCATGTCTGACCGTTTGCAACTCTATGGACCATAGCCTGTCAGGCTCCTCTGTCTATGGAATTCTCCAGGCAAGAATACTGAAGCGGGTTGCCATGCCCATCTCCAGGGGATCTTCCTTACCCAGGGATTGAACCTGCATCTCTTGTGTCTTCAGCATTGGCAGGCAGGTTCTTTACCACTAGCATCACCTGGGAAGCCCTAAGTTATTAGCATCACATAAATTAATACCTAAGACCATATTTGGAATACAATGAGAAAGAGCTTATAAATAGGTTATATGGAATTTTTTTAACTCCATATGACTCCCCAGATCTTTGACATTGAATTATACTCTAAAATATATTTTTGCATCATGGTAATATTAGCTTAAATCTGTACCCTAGGTATAGTTGAATGCTCTAACCAGTACTCACTGTAGGAAAAATTAGCTAGTATTTCATAAAAAAGATGTATTCCAGATGTGGCCAACACAAATGTTCAGCTCTATTTATGAATGTTCGATATGACAGTCTTCTTAATTTGTGGAACAGATGTTAGAAATTATGTTTTTTTTTGGTGAGATGAATGGTTTTGAAGATTTGTGGATATGCTGAACCACTGCAGAGAAAGATGCCTGGCTAAGATACAAGAATCTAGTCCTTCATCCCTGACCCACAGCATTGACCATCTTGATCTTACTCCTTAATGGTCCTGTGTTTAGCTAACAAATTTTTGGCCTTGTGACACAGATTAACATGGTTAGCTGGAATGGGGTCAGATTTGCCTTGAGATAAACTTTCCCTGGTAGCTCAGTGGTAAAGAATCCACATGCCAGTGCAGGAGATGTGATTCAATCCCTGGGTTGGGAAGATCCCCTGGAGAAGGAAATGGCAACCCACTCCAGCATTCTGGCCTGGGAAATCCCATGGAAATAGGAGCCTGGTGGGTTATAGTCTATGGGATCACAAAGGGTTGGACATGACTTAGAGACTAAACAACAGCAAAACTTTTTATGAAAAGTTTTGTCAGGATACACAAGGGACTCTTTAAGCATACAGAAGGGCTCATCTCCTTACTTCATACCCGCCAGCAACTCTATGTGTGATAAAAGTCAGTCTGAGACTTGCTTTTATCTGATAGGGGAAAGAAAGATGTATTTTCTCACCTACCTCTAACTATTAGAAATGACTAATATTTATCAAGGGCTTCAAGGCAAATATTAATCATTTCTGTGTAGTATCTGAGCATCAACTCTCCCACTACCTGGATCAATTTTTTTCTTCACCATTATCACCTTTCTACCAGGAAAACATAAAGCTAGAGGTCAGGCAGGGTGCTCTTGTATCATTTCTAAACTTGTTTTTGGATGCACTTGGTCTCTGGAAAAACTGAAAATTTAATAGGCTTCTTGAAGACACTTCCATCTATATAACTTATAGAACCAGGCCTCCAAATGGTCCAACGAGCTCTTATTCCCTTAAAGCAAGGACTCAATCCAGAACCAAAGACCAAAATACATATAAATGTGAATAAACATCCTAGATTTAGGAGCTACTCATTAAAAGTGTTCAAGGTTGGTGGCAATATCTCATAAAAATTGGCAGGTATGTTCTCTCTCAACAATCCTTGAACATGGCTTTCTAAGACAGTATGTGGTCATTAAATCTAGAAAAAGTATCCTCTTTATTTCTTACCTCATGGTAGTGGAGAAATGAAGAAAAGCACCGTAGACTCTTGTGATAGGAAACTTAGATTGATAGATAGACTTGGTATTGAGATGTGAATTCTGAGCTCCATGGAAAGAAGCAATGTGAGCAGTTTTACTATCACAAGGCCTAAAGCAGATGAAATCTTACTTTATAGAAAATAATATTTAGTTAGTGTGTACTTAAACCAGTCTTACAAGTGGGATTCCTACCTAAAATTTCTGATCTGGGTAACATTTGACAAAAGAACTAACTTAGGATCCATTTATTATTTGAAACGATATGCTTTTTTATTATTTTTATTTTCAAAGCTCTAAATTCAAATGACTTCCCTCCTAAAGGCAGATATTTTCTTGGTTGCACAGTGGCCAGCAAAATGTATCAGATCATAGTGAGTTAAGCAGCTTTTAGTAATGAATCTCAATTGATGGGCAGAGAGAAGTTAAATGGAAAATATCTGTAGCTTGTTAGTTTTTCACTCACATACATCATCTGTAAAGGGCAACCTCACTCACAACATTGTTCATGACTTTGTGACTACCAATATGTAAAAAGTTTGGGAGGAGGCTCTAATAGTTGGGAACAAAATAAGTTCTGAACTCAGACTTGGGGGTAACTCATATTTTTCTCTCACCAGTATAGTAACAATCGTATGAAGTAGCTATAGTAACAATATCTACTTAATACGATTGTTTTGAGGATTGAATGAGTTCATCACCATAAAGCAAGTAAGTAGCACAATGCCTGGCATGTAATCAGTCAGTCAGTTCAGTCCCTCAGTCGTGTCTGACTCTTGCGACCCCATGAATCGGAGCACGCCAGGCCTCCCTGTCCATCACCAACTCCCGGAGTTCACTCAGACTCACGTCCATCGAGTCAGTGATGCCATCCAGCCATCTCATCCTCGGTCGTCCCCTTATCCTCCTGCCCCCAATCCCTCCCAGCATCAGAGTCCTTTCCAATGAGTCAACTCTTCGCATGAGGTGGCCAAAGTACTGGAGTTTCAGCTTCAGCATCATTCCCTCCAAAGAAATCCCAGGGCTGATCTCCTTCAGAATGGACTGGTTGGCATGTAATAGGTGACCTCTAGTGTTTACAATAAACAAATATCTAGATTTCCTATTTAAATTCCTTTCAAAACAAATATCTGCTAGTTTTTCTATCATAAATTTGGATTTTCACAAATTTTTCTTCATGTGGTCACTGCTAAATCACATCATTGTTACTAACCCTCCATAGTGTGTGATTTTGCTGAAAGCCTCAGAGAGGCAGATAGAATGAAATGTGTATTGGCTTATAGTCAGAAATCCTGGTTTGCATTCTAACCCTGTGACTGGCAACAGAGTTCTTCACTTTTCTAAGCTTCATTTGTTCACTTTACAGTGTTGGGTTACCAAACTGCCTATCACTGAGCCAACATGTAACAGATGCTCAACAAATAAGAATTGATTCTTGCCATCTAAGGTTTATATTTTGGGGGAGTAAGAAATAGGATATGGATTTCTGTGTAGCCCATGGATTGGCACATCCCTGATATCTACTTAATGATTAAATATTCCCAGACTTCATGAGTAAAATGTATTTTCAACTTTATTTCATAGTATGACAAAAGACCCGAGCATGTGAATTTGATTGTTTTCTCACTGAAATGTCTGAAATGCTCTTCTGTATCTTATGGCTCTGAGGATGCTATTTTCTTTGTTAATGATGTCCAAACAAACACACTGTTAAAAATAAATTGCAGGGAAGCACAGTGGGAAATGAAATTTACCAGGTGGAAGATCAAGAGGAATTAAGCACAAAAGCTCCAGCCTATATGTCTGTAAAATTGATTTGACTTACTAAGTTTAATGCAAATGGAGTTGCATTGTTTGTGAATACACACATGCACGCACACACACACACACGCATTTTCAACTGTATGAGTCCATCTTGTTGCTGTCCATTTAGAATTCTCATAAATAAATAGATATAAATAAGTTGTTTTCATTTTTAAAAATCAGCTTTTTATCTGAAATTCAAAACTAAGCATAAATGAGCATATGAAGAGACGGACTTTAAAGAACATGGTAGATTGGGGCATGCCCAAAGACAGGTTATGGTTGCCATATTCTTCTTGGTAAAAGAAGTACAGTATTTCTTATCTTCTAGATTAAACTTGTTTGTTGGTTACTGTCCCTGTAAATCATTTTGTTGTAGCCACTGCTAGATTTTAACATGGAGTTTCTAGTAATCAAACCAGTTTTTCACTCCAAAGCTTTGCTGTGTGATTTGGTATAAAATGTTTTAGTCTGTTCTCCTAGCTAACCCTGCATACATTTCAGGATTCAGGTTGCGTATCCTCCAGCAAGTTTTCCTTTATTCTTTCTTCCTATTCAGGAACAGCAAAATGCCCTTTCCTTGTACTTTTAAATCATTTCTTGTAATTTACAAATTGTAGCTTTCTTGTCCGTCTTTTCCAGGCAACATTGCTTGTTCTTCAGTCCAATCCCCTGCCGCAAAGCCTAGCACACAGGAAATGCTTAATACTTGTTGAACTCAATCAAATCAATTCACGAGCTATTTTGTGTAACTAAGCTTATTCCAAGGTGATTGCCAAGTTTCCACTAGTCCGAGAAGAACGTTTCATGTACAACGTCCTGAAGGAAACATTGATATTAAGAGAGTGGTGTGTTTCCATCTTCTCACTCTGATATCTATGACAGTGAAACAGCTACTCAACTCATGAAAGTTGTAACATGCAACTTCCAGTGGGCTAAGTTCAAGGATGTGAGTTCTTTAGGTATGTGGAAAGTTCCACTCAGAGTTTTTGGTTTTCTGCTTTGCAAAATAAAAATGATTACACCTCCTTTCTTCACAGAAGGGACAAGTGTCTTGCCCAGTCAGACAAATAAAAGGTGATTTCTAAGTTGATTATAGTTCATCTTTTCTGAAAGGGTCTTTTACTTACCTGATGGTCCCACTTTTAAAATGGTAAATCTCTAAAACAAAAGTAGAAATAACAGATGACTTTAGAACTATGATTTGGTAATGCACAAAAGGTGGTTAAGAGGGAAGAAGGATGCTAGCAGATATAAAAATACAATTCCTAGTTAGTACAAGTTCAATATACAACAGATTTCTTTCATTTGGGAAACAGACATCTTATGGACATTTGTAGTTATCTTGCTGCTAAGCTGCTAAGTCACTTCAGTCATGTCCGACTCTGTGTGACCCCATAGACGGCAACCCACCAGGCTCCCCTGGCCCTGGGATTCTCCAGGCAAGAACACTGGAGTGGGTTGCCACTTCCTTCTCCAATGCATGAAAGCGAAAAGTGAAAGTGAAGTCGCTCAGTCGTATCCGACCCCTAGCGACCCCATGGACTGCAGCCTACCAGGCTCCTCCGTCCATGGGATTTTCCAGGCAACAGTACTGGAGTGGGGTGCCATCTTACAGAACTGAAATCAGAGGATGTATTTTTTATTCTTTATTAGAAGACTAAAAAAATAAAAAAAGCAATTTTAGTTGCTCAAATTGACATAGATCACATCTATCAAAAATATCATGAAGGGACTACCCTGAGGGTCCAGTGGTTAAGATTTCACCTTCCAATGCAGGGAGCTCAGGTTTGATCCCTGCTTGGGGAGATAAGATTTCACATGCCTCAAGGCCAAAAAACCAAAACATAAAACAGGAACAGTATTGTAACAAATTCTATAAAGCCTTTAAGGAAAAGAAAGTATGTTTAAAATAGTATGCAAAAAGAATTCACAAAGCAACTAACAATATCCTATTCATAAATGATACCCAATATTCAAGGACTCCAGATCTTTTAAAATGCTATATTATTTCAAGAAAACAAGTCATTCCTTTCTGTGTGTTTTGGATCAACTGTACTAACCCCATTTAAAAATGGAGGAAAATAAGCAAAACAGAACCATTTCTGACACAACAACACTAGTAAACCATGGGAGAATTAACCTATTTCATAGTTTTACTATTTTCATATATGGGAGTCACTTTGCTAATTTGTTTATTTCAAAATCACACTCAGAACGAACAGGAGTTAGAGCAAGAGTGAATTTCGTTTTTGATACAATTCTTTTCAGATAAAACAATACACACATCATTTCAGGCCAGATGACTCTCTGTCCAAGACAAAACAAACAGACCAAAAACTCCTGAAAACTAGGAGAATATATTTTATCAATCCCTATACTGAAAATAATTTTACAGAGAGATTCAGTACAATAAGCAGTCCTCAGCAGGAAAAGGGGTAGCAGTGTTAAAAAGGCAATACAACCGTTCCCAATGAAGTCACTTATGCTAAACTCCACATCACTAAGACCAAGATTTAACTTAATCACAGTTTTGGTTCCCCCAGAAATGAAATCTTACATCAATCAATCAGGAATTGTATGATCAGCTCTAGTGAGGTCATTTGCCTGATAGACTCTTGCCACCTTTTAAGAGAAAGTAACCTCGCAATGACCAACCTACTTTTTGTCTAGGATAACTTCCTTGATCTCTTTCCTGTCTTTCATTTTGTATAGCTCCTCAAATCTTCTGTCTATTCGGTTGGATGCTGCCCTATTCATGTATCATGGGACAAAGCTAATAAGATCTTTAAAATTGACTCAGTTGAATTTTGTTTTTAAATATATTTTTGTTGCCTTTAATTTATTTAAGAAGAAATATATTTTACCTGATACCTTAGCACCAATGCAGCTTTCTCTGATCAAAGGTCAATTCAACTCATTAAGAAGTTATTGAATGTCTGCTGCTGCTGCTGCTGCTAAGTCGCTTCAGTCGTGTCCGACTCTGTGCGACCCCATAGACGGTAGCCCACCAGGCTCCCCCGTCCCTGGGATTCTCCAGGCAAGAACACTGGAGTGGGTTGCCATTTCCTTCTCCATATTGAATGTCTAGAATGTATTAAAATTTGCACTGAAGTCTATGTTGAGCTTTCTAGGTAGTTAAAATTGTATTATATAAGTGAGTAACTTCTCTTTGCTAATCTTAACGACTGGATTTAATGCAAGAGCAGCAGGTGCTTTTTAGCTTTCTTGATGATTTACTCCATCGTCTTCAAATCTACTTTCTAGTGCAGCATCTGTGAGCAAAATCAATTGCAGATTCCAGGCAGGTTTCCTCTTTTCTCTTTTTGAGAATTCATTATACATCTTAATATATTTAAAAAGATTTCTTGGTAGTCTCTTATTGGTTTTAGGTTCCAAGGTATTAAGAGTCAGATAATGTGTTCACTCTCTTTGTCTAAGTGCTTTTCCCCCCTTGTCCAGAACATTTTTAGCATTTGGTCTAAGCCGATCTAAAGATTTTCAACTATTATATATGCAACATGGGTGAAATTTGAATTAATTTATACAGAAAAAGCTTTTTACAGTTCTCTCATTTGTAAACATTGAGTGCTCATATTCTTTAAATGGAAAAAAAAAAAAATCCGTGCTAAAAAGGATATTGGTGTAGAATCAATGTAAAGACAAAAAACCAAATGTATATTTTTCTTAAACACACGAAGTTAAAATCTAATTTCTACTGTCGTCCCTCAGGTGGAGAACAAAACGTTTAATATCCTTGCAGCTTTCTCCCTCAAAGAATATTCTAGGAAAAATAATTTTAAGAAATGCCTCAAAATTATTTTATTATTTTTAGGAGAAAGGTAAGTTTTTCTCATAAGGCATATTTTCCATGAAGAATTTTAAAATTATATTTAAACTATTTTTAATTTTCTCTCAGGTATTTATATCAAGATGTGTATAAGAGACAGGACTAATATTTATCAAGGGCTTCAAGGCAAATATTAATCATTTCTGTGTAGTATCTGAGCATCAACTCTCCCACTACCTGGATCAATTTTTTTCTTCACCATTATCACCTTTCTACCAGGAAAACATAAAGCTAGAGGTCAGGCAGGGTGCTCTTGTATCATTTCTAAACTTGTTTTTGGATGCACTTGGTCTCTGGAAAAACTGAAAATTTAATAGGCTTCTTGAAGACACTTCCATCTATTCTAAAAAGATTTACAAACAGAGAAATAATTCAAATAAAACTGTCATACAAATCTTCTTAGATAGTCTGACAGTTTTAAAAAAGATGAGTGATAAAGTTTGTGCTAGAAAAAAAATCACTTCGTCTATTATCTGTTATGACATTTAAACTAAAAATTCGAACAAAAGTTATCTTTAAGGAAGATTTTAGGGAATTAATCTGTATCTCCATTTCCTGTCCATGTTCTGAACAAATTAGGAGGTAGATAATGAGCCAGGTGTCAGAGAGAGAAGTACTGATTTTTTTCTAAATTCTGAGGTAATTTTAGATTTACAGAAGAGTTGTTAAGGTCGTACAGATTTCCCATACAACCTCCACCTGACCCTTCCAAATGCTAACATCTTACACAAACGTGGGTACAACACTATTCACTAAAGCAGAGACTTTATTTACATTTCCCAGCTTCTGTTCCAGGATCCAACCCAGGGTCCCATACTCACTTCTATTACAGCTCTCTCTGTGTTTGTTGGTAACTCATGAACTTGGCAATCTGAAAGGTACTGGTCAGGTATTTTGTGATTGTCTGATAGTTTTTCTGTATTGGACTGAGTATATAGATTTGAGGAGTACCAGAGGGGTGACATACCCATACAACAGTTTGTAAATGATACTGATAGATTTTATTGCTAATGGCCATGAGAGTAATTGGGCTTCCCTGCTGGCTCAGTCGCTAAAGAATCCACATGCAATGCAGGAGACTTGGGTTTGATCCCTGAGCTGGAAATGGCAACCTACTTCAGTATTCTTGCCTGGGAAATCCCATAGACAGAGGAGCCTGGAGGGCTACAGTCCATGGGGTCACAAGAGTCGGAGATGACTTAGCAACTAAATCACCACCACCACCACCATGAGAGTAATTGCTAATGGTGACTTTCTGCAGTCTTTTCTCCTGTATCTATCATCAATTGGCATTTTTTGTTAGGCTCAGTTGCTTCTTTTCCGTCATTTATTTATTGATGCAATCATTTATTTTTATCTCATGCTTATTTTATTCTGAGGCTCATAATTTAATACTATCATTATTTACTTTGTTTTTCTAATTTTTCCAACTGTGGGCAGAATTGTTCAGGTTGACTTTTGTGTTCTCCTGATATCTTCCTGCTGTGTTTTGTTTTGATTTTTGTTCTTTGTTTTAATTTGTGTTTGTCTTTACTTTCTGGCACCTCAAAATGGTCCAGATTCATCTGCACTTTCTCTGCCTCCACCCTGGAAAAAAACATTTATTCAAGTAATCTTGCTTCCTTTTATTAGAAAATGAAATTTAGAAACCACTATCTAGGCGTGTTCATTGCTATTGGTGTATGACTTCTCGGTGGTCTTAGCGCACAGAGTTTACATTTCTTCAGAAATGCATATATGCATATTTTTCCAGGCACGTACACAAATCTGTATTTCTGTATCCACCTACCTGTATGTGTATATATGTACATGCATGGATGCTTATGTGTACATGTATCTGTGGTGGTGGTGGTGGTAGTTTAGTCACTAGGTCATGTCTGACACTTCTGACCCCACAGACTGTAGCCTGCCAGGCTCCTCTATCCATGAGATTTCCCAGGCAAGAATACTGGAGTGGGTTGCCATTTCCTTCTCTAAGGAATATTCCTGACCCAGAGATTGAACCCACATCTCCTACATTTCAGGCATTTTCTTCTTATCACTGAGCCACCGGGGATTATGTGTATGTATATATGCTTATAAAGATATATATATATATAAAATACTAATTTATACTGATGGTTCTGATTCCAGTCTACTACTACAGGGTTTATTTTATCCTTCCTCTTTCCTTATTTGTAACTATCTTCTCAGGGAGAAACACAGCTTTCATCATCTACAATTTATTTATTTGTTCAACCACAGTTTTGTGAATACTTCTGGGATGACTTTAGTGCGACCAGAGGGTTTTTAAATGAGCCAGCATGGAATATTAAATAACTCCAAGCTCTCTATAGTTCACTCTCAATTTTGCTTCCCAAGTTATATCCATCCATATTGCACAAAATTGCGTAAGATTATTTAATAAGAATCAATAATAATGTAAAAGTGAGCCAATATAAAATGACAACAAATAAAGATGCCCACATTTACTTCCATTACTAAATTCCCGGGGAGATTTAAAATCTACAAATGAAATCCTCTTGTAACTTACAATACTAAGATGTCAAAATCTAAAGAATTTTAAATGGAAAATTCAAATCATCTTGTCCTTATGAATTACAAATCTAGGAGAATTTAGGGCTTCACCAATTCATTATATGCTCAGTTTTAGCCCAAGGGGTTTTTGCATCTGGGCAAAGTTGCAGTTTCTTCAGCTGCTATAATCTAAGCAGTTTTGGCAGGGAATATTTCTTTCATAGCCTGAGTTGTTTTAGTTTAATGCCAAATCTCTCAGAGTCTCAATTTTAAAGCATCCAGAGTTAACAGTGGATACAAATACAGTTGTCAGTGACCTGCACTTGATTGAAATGCAAGTTTCTCCCTGCCCCTAAGTCAGCATTTAGAACTCACTGTTGTCCATACAGAAACTCAAATGGCATTTAAAGACAAAAAGATAGATGGTAAAAATCTAGATTTTAGTCTAATCAGCTTACCCACCTGGAGCTCATGATCTATGAAGTTAAACTCAATTAGAAGCTTTCTTCTTTTAAAGAGCAGTTAACCAGATCTGAATATAAAATTACTACATCTTTGTAAAAATTTACCACTGTATCCTTTCTCCTCTCTCAGAGAATGATTGAGACATTGCTGTAGTTTTGCAACTGCATTTACTTTTCAACAGACTTTATATTTCACAGCAGTTTTCAGTTCACAGCAACGTTGGCAGATATAGAGATTTCTGATACCTCCTGGCCTCACACATGCACACCCTCTCCTGTTATAGACATCCTTCTTCATGGTGATCCACCCGATGAACCTGCACTGACACGTCGTTATCACGCAAGATCATGCTTTACGTTAGAGTTCACGCTTGGTGCTGTGCAGTTTTTTGGATTGTGGCAAAGGCACAGTGGCACGTGCCCACCATTATTGTATTATTCAGAATAGTTTCATTGGCCCCAAACTTCTGTGCTCTCATCTTCCTCCCTAACTCCTGGCAGCCACTTATCTTCTCACAACTATAATTTTGCCTTTTCCAGAATATCATATAGCTGGGATCATACAGTATATACCCTTTTCAGATTGGCTTCTTTCATTTCGTAAGACACATTATTCCAAGTAATTTGCTTGATAGTTCATTTCTCTTTAATGTTCAGTTCAGTTCAGTT
>SJYT01082110.1:85988-170338 GCA_006410635.1 Cephalophus harveyi | reverse complement strand
TGACAATATACAGCCTTGACGTACTCCTTTTCCTATTTGGAACCAGTCTGTTGTTCCATGTCCAGTTCTAACTGTTGCTTCCTGACCTGCATACAGATTTCTCAAGAGGCAGGTTAGGTGGTCTGGTATTCCCATCTTTTTCAGAATTTTCCACAGTTTATTGTGAAATGTTATAAATTATTAAAAAATTATGCTTTCATTTTATATAGATTATGAATTTTGACAAATGCATAGAATGTTCTATATATTACCACAGCCAAGTTGTAGTATAGTTCAGTCTCCTCCAAAAATTTACTCATGTTATTTTTTTGCAGTCAGACCCTCTTCTCACACACAGTTCTTGGCAATCACTAACCTCTTCTCGCCAAAATGCCTTGAAGCATACAGTATGTGGTCTTTTGGATCTGAATTTTTTTAATTAGCACAATGAATTTCGGAGAAGGCAATGGCACCCCACTCCAGTACTCTTGCCTGGAAAATCCACGGACAGAGGAGCCTGGTAGGCTGCAGTCCATGGGGTCGCTAAGAGTCAGACACGACTGAGCTACTTCACTTTCACTTTTCTCTTTCATGCATTGGAGAAGGAAATGGCAACCCACAGTAGGAGAATCCCAGGGACGGCAGAGCCTGGTGGGCTGCCGTCTATGGGGTCGCACAGAGTCGGACACGACTGAAGTGACTTAGCAGCAGCAGCAGCAGCAGCACAATGAATTTAAGATTTATCAGTATTACTGTATAGGGAAGTAGTATGTTCTTCTGTGCTGTTGAGTAGCATTATAATGTGTGAATGTATCAGTTTTTTTCTATCCATTCAGTGATTGAAGGACATTTGTTTTCAGGTTATAGCCATGATAAATTTCCCTTAAACGTGCACAGGTTTCTATGAACATGCAGTTTTATTTCTCTTGAGTAAATGCCTAAGAATGAGATGGTTGAATTATGTAGTAAACTTATGTTAACGTTCCCTGGTGGTTCAAATAGTAAAGAATCTGCCTGCAAGGCAGGAGACCTGAATTTGATCCCTGGGTTGGGAAGATCCCTTGGAGGAGGGAATGGCTACCCACTCCAGTGTTCTTGCCTGGAGAGTTCCATGCATAGAGGAGCCTGGAGGGCTACAGTCTATGGGGTTGCAAAGAGTCAGACACAACTGCTCAATTTTCACTTTAATACTATGTTAACCATATAGGAAACTGTCAAACTGTTTCCAAAGAGGCTAAATCATTGTGTTCCCAGCAGCAGCCACATGAGAGATTTCCAGTTGTCCCACATAATTGAGCATCTTATGAGCGCTGAAGAATTGATGCTTTTGAACTGTGGTGTTGGAGAAGACTCTTGAGAGTCCCTTGGACTGCAAGGAGATCCAACCAGTCCATTCTGAAGGAGATCAGCCCTGGGATTTCTTTGGAAGGAATGATGCTGAAGCTGAAACTCCAGTTGAGTTGGACTGTGAAGAAGGCTGAGCGCTGAAGAATTGATGCTTTTGAACTGTGGTGTTGGAGAAGACTCTTGAGAGTCCCTTGGACTGCAAGGAGATCCAACCAGTCCATTCTGAAGGAGATCAGCCCTGGGATTTCTTTGGAAGGAATGATGCTGAAGCTGAAACTCCAGTACTTTGGCCACCTCATGCGAAGAGTTGACTCATTGGAAAAGACTCTGATGCTGGGAAGGATTGCAGGCAGGAGGAGAAGGGGACGACCAAGGATGAGATGGCTGGATGGCACCACTGACTCGATGGATGTGAGTCTGAGTGAACTCCGGGAGATGGTGATGGACAGGGAGGCCTGACATTCTGCAGTTCATAAGGTCACAAAGAGTCAGACACGACTAAGTGACTGAACTGAACTGAACTGAACTGTTGGTGGTTTCAACTTGCATTTCCCTAGTGATTAATAATGTTAAGCATCTTTCTGTGTCATTTTAGCCATCATGTATCTCCTTTGGTAAGGTATTTATTCAAACATTTTGCTCATAATTTTTTTAATTGAATAGTTTTTTCCACCTATTGTTGAGTATTAAGTTACTAAATAATTTTTTAAGTACACATTCTTTGTTTGCTATATGATGTACGTATATTTTCCCCAAGTCTGTGACTAGACTTTTCCTTCTCTTAACAATGTAAAATGAAGAGCAGAAGTTTCTAATCAATAAAATTCAATTTTTAGATTCCTTTTAACGATTTGTTCTTATGATATAATATATAAGAATTCTTTGAACTGAACTGAACTTGCCTAACCCAAAGTCAAAAATATTTCCCTGATGTTTTATCTAGAAGTTTTATAATATTATGTTTTACATTTACATTTTGAGTGAATTGTTGTTGAAAGTTTAAGGTATTCATGAAAGTCTTTTTGTATGAACATCCAGTTGTTCCAACACCATTTATTGAAAAAAATCTTATTGACTTAACTTTATATCTTTGTAAATGGTACTTTTATTGCATTTACATTGATCGTTAGGAATACAATTAATTTTTGTCCATTGACTTGGTGTTCTGTAACCGTGTTAAATTCACTTTTACTTCTAGTTTTCAGTGTAGATTCCATTGGATTTTCTACATAATTGATCACGTTGCTTGCAAATAAAGATGGTTTAACACCTTCTTTCATAACGGGGTGCCTTTGTTTATTCTCCTAGCCTTGTTGATCTGCTCAAAACTTTAGAAAAAATTTCAGAAGTAGTGAGAGCAAATGTGCTTGTCTTATTCCTGATCTCAGAGGGAAAGAATGCAGCCTTTTACCATCAAGTAAAGTATTCACTGTAGATTTTATATAGATGCTGTCTATCAGTTGAAGAGTTTTCCCTTGTACTGCTAGTTTTACGATAGTTTATTTTTAGGAATGAATTTTGCAATCTATCAAATAATATATGAGATGATCGTACAGGTTTTCTTCTCTAACTTTGTTAATATGATTAACACTATGATTAATATGATTAATAATTATACTGATTCATTTTCAAATATCAAACTAGGTTATTTCTGTGATAAATCCCACTTGTCTTGATTTGCTAAAATTTTGTTTAGAAACTTTCCATCACTTTATGAAAGATGCTGGTCTGCAGTTAATTTTGTCATGTTGTTGTCTGGTTTTGATATCAGGATAATACAGGCCTCATGAAACGAATTAGGGAATACCCCTTTCTATTCCAGTTTCTGAAAGAAAATGTCAGTCACATCTGTCAGCTCAGTCGCTCAGTTGTGTCTGACTCTTTGCAACCCCATGAATCGCAGCACGCCAGGCCTCCCTGTTCATTACCATCTCTCAGAGTTCACTCAGACTCACGTCCATCAAGTCAGTGATGCCATCCAGCCATCTCATCCTTGGTCGTCCCCTTCTCCTCCTGCCCCCAATCCCTCCCAGCATCAGAGTCTTTTCCACTGAGTCAACTCTTTGCATGAGGTGGCCAAAGTACTGGAGCTTCAGCTTTAGCATCATTCCTTCCAAAGAAATCCCAGGGTTGATCTCCTTCAGAATGTCACATCTGTAGGTATGTGAATATCAGAAGAGAGAGGCTAACCTATGGATATCCCCACACCAGTGGAAACAGTGTATGAATTGTATGTGTCTGTGTATCATCAGTGTATGAATAACAATTTGTACAATGTGTAATGAGAGACCACAGATATTTTCCTAGAGGATATTGCTCACTGAAAAACATGAAACAAACGTGAAAGGATGTTTCAGTTCAGTTCAGTCGCTCAGTCGTGTCCGACTCTTTGCGACCCCGTGGACTGTAACCTACTAGGCTTCTCCGTCCGTGGGATTCTCCAGGCAAGAATACTGGAGTGGATTGCCATTTCATTCTTTCTCTTTAAAGGCAAATCAAGTCTGAGCACTTTTCTTTAGACATAAGTCAGGGACCTCTGAAATAAAAAATATTCCAGAGGCGATGCATTCACCTTCCTTTCAGGTGAATTCTCTCCTTGTTCATGAAGCTAACAAGTGAAAGGCATAGAGTTATGCTATCTTCAGTTAACATGGGGGGAAATGGAAAATAACAATGAACTGATTCATTCGGGGTTAATGGCAAATCCAGACCTCATTAGACCTCTTGCCTCTCACTGTGGTTTTATAGTTGTTTCTTCAGTTATATTTATTTCAGTGAAATTGCTTTTCATTTTTATCTTACTAGTGACTTTAGAATCAATCTCCAAGATAAAATGCAATTTTACAGTAAAGTAATTCTTATCTTAAAGCAGGTTGCTTTTACTATAACCCAAACTTTTAAGGTTAAAGTTCCTGAAGGCTTGGTCTTATGCTTTTTTCTTACTATACTTACTCCCCAGTTGAAATGGAAGTCCATTTCCCTTCTGGCTTTTCCTCTTGGGAATTAATCTCTTCCAGGAGAAGGCAATAGCACCCCACTCCAGTACTCTTGCCTGGAAAATCCCATGGATGGAGGAGCCTGGTAGGCTGCAGTCCATGGGGTCACTAAGAGTCAGACATGACTGAATGATTTCACTTTCACTTTTCACTTTCATGCATTGGAGAAGGAAATGGAAACCCACTCCAGTGTTCTTGCTTGGAGAATCCCAGGGACAGAGGAGCCTGGTGGGCTGCTGTCTGTGGGCTGGCACAGAGTCGGACACGACTGAAGTGACTTAGCAGTGCCATATAAGGGTTGCTCAGGTGATTCAGATGGTAAAGAGTCCACCTGCAACACAGGAACGTCATGTTCCATCCCTAGGTTGGGAAGATCTCTTGGAGAAGGAAATGCCACTACACTCCGGTATTCTCGCTTGGGAAATCCCACAGACAGAGGAGCATGGCAGGTTACAGGTATGGGGTCTCAAAGAGTCAGACACGACTTAGCGACTAAACAATAGCAACAAATACTATAGAAAGGGATGGAGATGTGTCCATTTCACCTGCCACAGAGGTGGAGAGGGGCACAAAGGGGTCCCTCAGAGTCTCCACCCAGGATACACTGACTGAACAGAGTCCTTTTGGGGACTGATCAAATCGTTGAGAGAGAAAGGATTTCTTTCTTCTTGTGAGATGTATGCTGAAAATACTGTACTGGCAGAGACTTTCTGGAAAATTGCACTAAGACATAGGAAAGAATAGAAAAAAAAATCCATGATGGGAGGGGGTAGAGAGAGTGAGAGAGATTGAGATAATGCAAATCATCACTTAAAGATTTAAACGTCCTACAGCAGATGTGCCTATAACTCAACCCTTGTTCTTTTTCAGTTTGAGTCAAGAAATTGCCTTTTTGTTTAAGCTAGTGAAAATTTTTTGCCACTTTCAGCCACCAAGTGCTGACTACTATTCTGAGTGTTTCTATTCATTTACTCAGGATGACAGCTTACACTGTTCCTCTAGTCCCACTTTAGACTCTCCCTGGATCCACTTCCATGAATTCCATACTTGAATCTCGGCTTGGATTGGAGGAGTTAGGCAGCTGAACTTGCCATGTTCAAAGCCAAACAACTGGCTTCCCCTCAAACCTACTCTTGTTCTCCTTTTTTTTTTTTTTTCATCTCAGTATGTTATCACCACTTTTCAGTGACTCAAGTCAGAAATTAAACTCACCTTAATTACTTGGTCCCTGTACTCTCCCCTACTGCCAGGCCATCAACAAGACTAGCCATTCTTACTTCCTAAATATTGCATGACTTACTCTCTCTTCTTTTAATTTTTACTGTCTCATCCCTGTCCAACACCATCACTTATTGTATTGCAATGTCCTTCCAGTGACCTCATACTTTCAGTTTTGATTTCCTATAATACAGCCTCCACAAGCACCTGGAGTCAGCCTTTAGAAACATAAACTTAAGGCACTTTGATCTCCTGCTTGGAACCTTGTAATTTCTTCTAATTGCACATAAAATAGAACTTAAATCCTTTTTTCCATAACTTTAATCTTGCATTCTCCATGCCCCATACTCGTGTTTCTGGCAATGGTTTTACTACCCTGTTCATCTCTATCTTCCTTTGGTTGGATAATTCTCCTCCTTTACGGCTTGACTACCTTTTATAAATCACTTACACCATTATTCTCTGTCAAAATTCCTAGATCACTTACTTCATATCATACAGATCACTCATAATCACTTATTGTCATTGTCTGGCTTTATTTTTGTCTACCCTACATCACTAGCCTGGACTGTGAACTTCATGAATTTTAGACCCATGTCTCTTGTTTACCCCTAAACACCTGGTATCCACCTTGTCTGCCAGCTACACAGACACTCAAAGTAGCTTTTGGTTGTTTGTTTGAAGATTCTTTGATGTGGGCCATTTTTAAAAAGTCTTGTATTGAATTTGTTATGGTATTGCTTCTATTTTATGTTTTGGGTTTTTGGCTATGAGGCATATGGGATCTTTAGATCCCTCACCAGGGATCAAATCTACACTCCCTACATTGGAATGTGAAGTTCTAACCACTGGACTACTGGGGAAATCCCTGCAAATGATCTTTTGAATGAGTGGAAGATGGAAAAAATTAATATACAAATGAATGAATGGATGGCACAGGGTATATTACAGAAGAATTTGAATGGTGGAGACTAATTCCATTTAGAGTTATATGAGAAAATTGCTTTAGAATAAGAGACATAGGAAATTCCACTTTGAGCTATAGCTTTGGAAATGGTGAGAAGAATGGAAATAGCCTCAGAGAAAACCTGGGAGAAAATCTGGGTGTCTGAGTGTGTGTGTGCGTAACTCCTAGTGTATATACGTATGGAGGATAAACTGCAGGAGATAGAAAATAAGCTTTGGAAGAGAAGAGAAGAAAGATATTCCAAATTGTCGATTTCATTGAATATCAAACTTCATTTAGTTTGAACAGAACTATAATCATGAAGGTGGATGAAGAATGCATGTGAAGAAAATAGCCGTGGCTATGAAAGAGGGAAGTAGAAGATTTGAGAGATATGGCGGTAACATGGACAGACCTTAGTGACAAATGGAATATTATATGTCAACAGAGATAGGAGACTTAAAGCTGATTCAAGCTTGTCAACCTTTGTGACAAGGATACAGATTCTGTTAGCAGAGACAGGAATCCAGGGAGAGCTGTGTGTAAATTGGGAAGATGGCGATGATATCGTAAAACATATACATACAGAAATAGGCAGCAGCTACTTGGAAAAGGTGGTGCTGAATTCCACCTGAAAAATCAAAGACAAATAAGTTAATGAGCAACAACTACTACATAGAAAAATGTATTGAATAAGTTCTATAGGCATCAACCAGAGTTCAGTGCTTGAAATGGAATCCTGTCATCTTCAACAGAAAATACACTATGTGCAGTATGGGGAATTTGACAATTATCATTGGAAAGGTTAGAGGAACTTCATGTCAGAAGTGGATTCTTATCAGGTTCCTGACAACAAGCCCCTTTGATCCAGCCGTCAGGAACCACACCAGCCCATAAGTTAGAAAAATGCTATTGCTATGGCGGTCACCATGCTGAAGTATTTTGTATTTTGTATTGCCATTGGCAAGCTGCAGAATTGACAACAGATGCAGGAGTCCAATTGCACCTACTCTCCACTTAGATGTGTCTGTGTGTCCACTTAGGTTCACAAGAGGTCAACACTTCCCATCCCTTGCCGTCTTCCTCCCACTTTCCTGATAAGGCATTGGTGGGTATCATTGGCAGAACCTGTAGGATACCCTGAAGTCTCATGGGAAGGGAGCCAAGGAAATGTAGTTTTTAGTCTTCTGGCCCTTATGTTCCAGCAAGTGGGATTTCAGGGGCCTAAACCACAGTGGAAATGGAGGCTAAGGGCCAACAGAGAAGACCCAGCACAACGAGCATGGGGCATAGGGCTAAACATACGTGTTCTCACTCACTTTTCATTGAGAAATACTGCGTTAAGTCATACTGTTGAGACAGGTCTGGGATCTGGGACCCTTTGCTGCAGTGGTGCAGTTCTTGGAGCTGGACACAACTCTCCATGAGCAACAAAATACAAAGAAACTGAATGGGACTAAAAAGAACTGTGCATGCACAGTTAGGACAAATTCTGGACAAAGATACAAAGATTCCAAAATACCCTACTACCATTTTCAAGAGTCTGGAGCAAAAGCAGGGTACTGAGCATGCCCCCTGCACTCAACATCACCAGAGGGGTGGGCAAAACACCTAAGCCACCCCTCCAGCCAGCCCCCTGGACACACCCCTATCCTCACACTGCTTAAGAAACAAGCTCAACGCCCCTGAGGAACAAGCAAGCAGGAGAACATGTTGCTTGTGCCAGCTCCCCCTTGTTGCAGCGGGGGCCCCAATAAAGCCTTGCCTGAATCTCTCTGGCCTCTGAGCAATATATTGATTAAGGAGGCCAAGAACCCTGGTCAGTTAACACTATAACCCTCATTTTATAGATAGGATGTGAAGACAGGGAAAGGTTAAGTAAGTTGACATATGTATGCATTATACGTCTGATTTGCATCAGATTTGCATCCAGGCATTCGGATTCAAAAGCCCACATTCCTTAGCCCTGTCCTAGAATTTTCTCCTTAGAAATAATAATTGAAGATCTCAAAGGAGCACATTTTGAATGAGAAAAGAACAATACTGAGCACAGACCTTTGGGCAATCCTTCAATGGGGGAAGCAAGCAGAAGAAACAGATCATTTAAATTCAAAGGTGAATTATCACCAAGAATGCGGTAACTTATAATCTATGTGTTTGAAAACTGAGAAGTTATCACTCTAGACAAGAAGCAGATCATCAGCCTCACTGCTATTGTTTAATTCTGAGATGAACGGCTATAGCAATAAACTCAGGGCTTAGGAGAGAAGGGAGCTTTTGGTAGTTCAGTGTCATATTCTTGGTATTCATCCCAGTGTGCTTTCTTCTCTCATTTTAACTTCTCAGTTAAAATTTATTTAAAAATCTGTTCTTGGGTCACCCTTACTCATCAGGATCGTTGAGAGAACAGAGAACTCAGTTTTTGTTGTTATAGAGAGCCACAGAAGCATGACCACTTTGGATTTTATGGGTGCTGGCTGAACACGCTCCAACTATACCCATCTACCCTCCCAACTTCCCTCTCGATAGCTCTGGAACGTATTTTCTGAGTCCCTTGTACTCTGATGTCGTGTGCGTATGTCATTTACAACACTCAAGGAACCTGTGCATGGGTGTTTAAGACAGAAGGGTATTCTTACTTCACTCACGCTACCCTACTGGTTTTATGGCAGGTAGCATTTTGCTATAATTTGCTATGAATGGTTTCACCGTGGAGCAACCTCTAGTATTGTTCCTGATCAGATGTAGAAAAACGCATTAATATGAACACGTACTGATGATAATGACATTACTAAGAGTTTTCTTGCTACAGGATCAGATATGCTCTTGAATTCTCCAGATGGTAAAACTCCTTTCTTTCTTTACACGTAGTCAACAGTCTCATTTTAACTTTTTTTTTTTTTTGCTATAACATGGAATTAAAACTCTTTGGGATTTACCTACTACTATCAACTGCTATAATGAATTATAATGGATAAGATCCAAAGAACCAATAAGGAAAAGTTATCTTATGTGCTCAAATGACTAATATAATCAGTATTACAAAAATCAGTGATTTGCCCAAAGATGAAGCGTCTGGTTCTTGCATCTTTTAAAATTATAGTTGATTTTAGTCCCATAGAACAGCAACCTTGAAAGATGTATTCTGCTATTAATAGTTATTAACCTAGTATCAATGTAAAATTTGCACCGCAATTACACTTCATCAGAAAATTAGTCTATTTTCTTTGAAATACTATTTAGGCTACGCTTCTGCTATTTTAATAAAGTTTTAGAGATTTCTACATTGACAAAAATGAAAAAAAAATGTATAATTCAATATTTGAAATGAAAAAGACAGAAACATAAAAAATAAAAATCACATTTATTAAAAAAATATACACACAATGTACAATGAATATGGTTTACACAGAACAATAAAATGATATTTCTTCAAATGACAATATAAAGTGATCTAACCTATTTGTGCCTCATTTCCTAGGACTACACATTATTGGTTGATCTGGAATATATATTTAACATGAAAAGAAAACAAATGCAAATGTTTCAGCTAAGTACCACAAGAATCTGAAAATCACATATTAGGTTAAATAAAATAATAAAATATCCACAAGAGTGTATGTGTACAAAGGATTGCACATGTGACGTGAAATGGCAGTGTCTATACAGTTACAGAAATGTGGCACCTGCCTTTTAAAATTTGAAAGCTCTCTGACATGAAATGGCTTTTAATATTTATAGTGATAAAAAAGCATCATAAGAGCTACTAATATGTAGATAATAATCTTGCTAATATTTGAGTCAATACTGCCTGCCAGTCAAGAAAATTGCACCAAGTCATCAGTAAAGATGTACTGTTGAGCTGTGTCCTTGTATGACCTTAGAGTATTCTGATAATTTAGGAAGACTGTGAATTTTCATACCATGAGTATGAAAGTGCAACATCTTAAAGAAAGACTAAAAGATAAGTGGCTTTGTGGTAACGAATCCACCTGCCAATGCTGGAGTTGCAGGAGACATCCCTAGGTCAGGAATATCCTCTGGAGGAGGAAATGGCAACCCACTCAAGTATTCTTACCTGAGAAATCCCATGGACAGAGAAACCTGGTGGGCTACAGTCCACGGGATTGCAGAAAGTTGGACATGACTGAGCAACTGAGAACAGCATGAAAGATAAGCAACATATGGTTTATCAGGCAACAACACTTGTAGTAGGTCTTCCCTCCTTTAATGTTCAGTCTCTCTGGGTACTATACTTAACTGTGAGTCATGTTTTCCTTTTTAAATTTAAAATTCTGACTATTCATGCAATCTATAAAAGTTCATGCTCAGGAGAGCCGATGGCAGGTACATATTTTAGTTAATACTACCTTACAATGCTTTCCTACCTCCTTGATACTAATAGCCAGATATGATTTGCTTCTTTGACATCAGAAATGCTTTAGATTTCCTCTTACATGCTTAGAAATAAAACTAAGAGTGTTTAATCTGCACTATAACTCAGAAAGAAAAAACCCAAATTTCCATACCTTAACTTTATACCTAATTGGCCTGCCATATTTTATCTAAAACATTAACTGCATTTTTCTGTTCTTGAAGTATTTTCTAGAGATAACATCTGTTTGGAAAGTTGTAACTTAAATTTCTTCCAAAGAAATAAAAGATCTAGTACATTGGTAGTTTATTTATAAAGTAATGAAACATAAATATGGAAGGAAAAAAGCAAAACTCTTGCAGATTGCAGCTGGGCTAAATGAAAGTGGATTCTGTGAATTTACCTAAAATTGTCAATCCACTATACAACTCTCAGCAAATTATTCTCTTCAGTAGCACATAATCTGTAAAGCCTCCAGCTATTAGAGATGCCTTGTATTCAATTTATTTGCTTCACTCTGCAACTGCTGATCACAGTTTTTCTCAGACCAGCTTCTTAAACTTGTGATGAAAGTTGATTTATTTCTGAAAAGATTATAAAAGGTGGCCTGTAGGTTGAACTAAACCACGATAGACTATCGTGTTTGGAATCAAACACCTAAACATTTGTGTGATTTAGCATACTGCCAGAGTTTAATTTGTTTAATCTAATTAGTTTGGTTTCCAACTGAGCTATATTTATTAGAATCTGGGCCTGGTAGTATGTTACTGCTTTTCCAGCTTTTAGAAAATGCTAAAATTATAAACTTAAAAACTGATATTGAAGTGCATTTTTAGTGATTCTCTAATTAGGCTAACATTTCCTTGAATTTTGCCTGAAGTTGTTATTGCTTACACAAAAGTGGCATTGCTAAGATTTCCCTTGCAGAACATCATAGATAATTTTTATCTATTTATTTTTTGAAATTTCACTTTTTGGGCACACAGTGGGGCATTGGTTCCTTGACCAGGGATCCAATCTGTGCTCTGCGAATTGGAAGCATCGAGTCCAGTGGAGTGAAGCAACTGGGCCACCAGGGGAGTCCCAAAGAAAGACATTTTTAAATGAATTGTTACGACTGTTTTAAATATGAATAAACATAAACAGCAAGTATTACTTATAGTCTAACAGGAGTCTTTAAAGACGGCATAAACCAAGACAAAACTGTAGCCATCTGAAGGTGACTGCACTTAGTATCATTTTAATAATTTAATACTGCTTCCAATTATTGATTATTTTCTGGAGAAAAAGTGATGGTGGCATCCAGTTTTGTGCTGGTCAATGTTTAACAAGTGGTTTTCCAGGAATTCAAAGTATGGGTTGGTAGCATTTGGCAGTTTCTGGGGTATAACACCCACCATGGTCAATTTCAAGCTACCTATGTGATGTTACTGCATGCAGAGTCAGGGAGTGAAGCCCAGTTAGCATATTATAAATATCATGTTTCCATTGGACAGATACAATTGGCATAAATAACCTCAGCAGCAGATATAAATAGTATAATATAGTAAAATATTTAGGCTGCATTAAGCTTTGATTATCATTTTTAATAAGATTTATTTAATTGTGTTCAATAATTTAATATTTAATGATGGTTGTGTTTTGAAAACTGGCTTACAGAATTTAATGGTTAAGTATTGTGAGTCAGGACCAGCCAGTTTCTAGCACACCACTACTATTCTCCTTTCAGCACCTAGCAAACTTTCCATAGGAGGGGCTTGGGTTTGCTTGGGAAGAAAAGCATGAATCTTCTTCTCTCCCACTGTCTTATTCTTGGCAAAATACCATATTTAGTTGAGAGAAAAAAGGAAGTATCTCCCACCCAGATGCTTGCTTTTAAGACCTCACATCCTCAGAACAAGAGGTCATAGTCTTATAAAGACTGGAGCTCAGTTACCTGGCGTCCTGCTCTCACTGGACAGCTGGTCATTTCAATACGATCTGTCAGCAGGATCAGAGAGCTGCTCTGACTCATGGGATTACTGGATTGACCAAACTATTTACATCAAAGGATTGTTTGGGCAGAGTGTTGACAAAACCCAAGGTAATATTGACAAGAAAGAAACAATCGCACAAGAAATATATGCAAGGGTACATCTAAAATATGGGTCTGCTTCAATAAAATATTTCAAACGTTTACGTTCAGCTGTTCTGCAGAACATTTTTCAGGCTCTGGATCTTTGGTCACTGGGTCAAATATAAATAGGATTGCACTTTCCCTTGTTTTTAAGTATGTTTTCTGTAGGACTTTATAAATAGCTAATACTGAAGTGTTATCTACTTTTGATGACATCAGAGGGCAAACCTGTTTTTGAGCAAAAGAATTACCTTGTTTGGAAATGTTTTCTTGCTTCAGTGTCTGGCTCAATGTGATCTCTTAAAACAGAATGATTGGTGCATCTTTTAAATGAAAATGGAAGCAGAAAAGCATGATTGAGCCTGTGTTTGTACAAAAGAGCTTTTAAAACTTTTTGTATAACATTTTCTCTTTGATTTAGAAAGGTTTAGTAATTTAAGAAATAATGAAGTAGTTTTCCAAGGATACTTGAAATATCTCTCAGGAAAGGGGTGACATTATTGTTGCTACGAAAAAACATTTGCTTGATGAAATCTACTTTTAGAATATGAACAAATATAGGTTTCCAATAGGGGAATNAAGTAATAATATTAGTAATTTCCTCCCTGGGAGATTATGACAAATAATTAATTAGTGGCTGCCTGGCATGGCATCCTGACAACCCAGTGTCATTAGCTTTAGCCATCAGCGTCGGGTAGATCACCATGGAGGCAAATCACAATGTCATCTCCACTGAAAATGTGACATGATGAGACATTTAAGGGCAGTTACTGAATCTGCAGGATAGAAAATGATTTTTTTTTTCTTCAAAGACCTGTCAAAGCAATCACTTAAAAAGATGTGTATAAGAGACAGCTATAATAGTACTTCATTTAAAAAAAAAAAACTTTGAAATGTCTTCCACAAATAGAATACCCTACTGTTGGTTTTCTGGTTAATAAATATTCTTTTCATAGTTGAATCAAGAGGTTTCATTTTTAAAAATACAAACAAAAACTATTGTTATAAGAATATTTACAAGATGATAAATCACTTAAGGAACTCAAGACTGCCATCTGATATACTGAATCTGGCTTCTCAGTTACTTAAGGGAATTATTGTCATAACCGTTTTACCTTAAATCCAATGGGATAATGAAAATAACCACAAATCTTACCATTTTGAAATGAAACTGAACAATTCAAAGATTATATTTACTCATTGAAATTGAGAATGAGGTATAAAGGAGAACAAGATAACCTGTCCATGAATAGATCCATAGCACACAGCATCTTTTCATGAAAAAGGCTGTAAATATTTTGACAACTGCCTCAAGTGTAATGCCCACAAGTCCTTAACTAAAATAACAGATTGACATTTCTAGCATTAAAAGCCTCACAGGGTTATTTAAAATTGCAGCAATTTGAAAAGCCCAACATGAGCCTGGAGATCTGTTTGGAATCTTTATTTCAATAGGTATCTTGGTTGAGGAGCTATCATATCAGCTAGGAAAGCTACAGATGATTTGTTGAATGTGGTCATCACTAAGAGGTATCTAAGTAACAGGTCTTTGGCATTTCCAAGGGAGTTTGATGCTCTGGATCGCATGCTCCTCTGATGAGAATGGAAAACATATAAATTCTTAAAATGTGGAGAAAATAAATGTTATTTGTTTAGACCTTTGTACTTTCAGTTTCAATTACAGTAATACATGCCAAGGCCTATTTAACTAGTATCCTTCCCAAATTTTCATGTATATATTTAGGGTGGCAATTTACAGATCAGATAAGCCACAAGCTACAAGGTAAGAAGGGATTGTAACCAGGGTTCTAAAAATCATCTAGCTGAGTAACTGGACATATCTTCCTTGTACTTTAGCCATTTATAATATTTATAATGTTATATATGATGATCTCTAAGGCAATGTCTGATTTGTAGTTTTAGGAAACTTATGATGTTATTTTACCAAGTAAGGGCAAATTTGAAATTCAGTTTAGGAGAAATAATTGTTTTGGTTTATCATTAATTATGGTAGCATAAGTTTTAAAAGGTTCATTCACATATACTAATCTATGCCAGGCAATGCATAGTTACATCATTGATTGATACATACTAAGATAAATGCTAGAAAACACCTCAAAGATATTTTACAGACTTTCATGAACTTGACTACATGAAGTTTAGGCTGATGGGGCCAATCGATCCAAGTCAGAGTTTTGAAAAGATACCATGTTTTCAAAAAGCATTTTTATTGCTTTATTAACACCGTCCATCAACATTTTTAGGAGGACCAGTCATACCTTCACAGGATGACAGAGTCTTTACAAGCACATACGAACTGCTTCTGTAGTCAGGTTCACAAGTTAACACTCCCTAATTTCCATTCACTAGAAAAATATATTTAAAGCCCACAAATGGGCTCTCAGGTTGTAAATGAGAAAAGATGGGAAGTATCTCAAAGCCTCTCTCCCCTTGACACTCTACTATCATTGCTTTGGAGTGGAGAATGCCACTCTCTGAATGCTACCTCCAGAGACCCTGAAGCAACTTAGGTTTTTCTCAGAATGTCTTTCATTAAAAATCCCATGAATGAAATGTACACTTTTTGAACTGATCTCAACCAGCGAGAATCAACACATAGAAGCTTGGAACTAGAAACACAATATGATTTAAGATTTGTTTAATGGATTTCTTTCGGAGTCATATGCTGATAACTAACTCAAGTAATCCCTAGATCTGGGTGAACATTCCTGATCATCCCCTTCCACAAATTCATAACAATGAAATCAGAAAAACGGTGTAGATTTTCCAAAGGAAGCGTATTTGTGTTCCTGTTTATTTACATGTTGGTAAACTTAGGTGTCAGCTTTTCCATAAGTCCCCTCTGGAGGTCTGTAGTACTTGGGGAAAGCCATCAGCTGTAGCATGTTGAAAGCATACTTCCTGCATTTGATATTCTTCAGTACATTTTCTATGCGGCATCCTTCTCTGGTGAAAGGGGAAAAAGCACAACTTCATGAAACACAGAATAAATAAATATGCTTTATTTGTTCAATGCAGAGTTGCAGCAACAGTCCGAGTAAAAATAACAAGGATTCAACTCTACATTTTTTTTTTTTTTTACAAATTCATAACAATGAAATCAGAAAAACGGTGTAGATTTTCCAAAGGAAGCGTATTTGTGTTCCTGTTTATTTACATGTTGGTAAACTTAGGTGTCAGCTTTTCCATAAGTCCCCTCTGGAGGTCTGTAGTACTTGGGGAAAGCCATCAGCTGTAGCATGTTGAAAGCATACTTCCTGCATTTGATATTCTTCAGTACATTTTCTATGCGGCATCCTTCTCTGGTGAAAGGGGAAAAAGCACAACTTCATGAAACACAGAATAAATAAATATGCTTTATTTGTTCAATGCAGAGTTGCAGCAACAGTCCGAGTAAAAATAACAAGGATTCAACTCTACATTTTTTTTTTTTTTCCACAAATGATGATACATCTTACAAAATTAAATCCTAGGCCAGGCCCAATACCATTATTGCCCTCAGAAAAAAAGATGAGTAGAATCCCTTTGCTCTTAACATATATTTAAGGTTTAATAAACTCTTTAAATATAATTTGATCCACAATACAGCTTCATTTTCATTTCATAAATATATCTGCCTTTTTATAACTTTTCCACAAATGAATTTATCAGTCTCTTTAAAACACATGAACATCTACACGTAGCCCTAAGGATGTAGGTTCTAGGAATAAGGCATTTAATTAAGTCTGGCCCTATAGATTTTTAAAGGAAAGTTTCATCTCTGTTTGACTGCATTATTTTAGCTGTGCAACAAGGAGGAAAATGGCTTTCCAAACAGCCTGGTCCAAGTCTCAGCTTTATCAAGAGGAGTGCTTGTGTACAGAAGTACAAAAGTCACAGGTGCTGAAAATGGGGCATCGAGACACAAACAAGACTTGGTTAAAAAGAATAGAAAAGTACATTGAGAGCCAAATCAACCCAAACCATAGTTACAAATGGATTCATTTAATTACAAAACAGAAATAGCCATTCTCTCCAGAAAGTTACTTGACAGAAAAAAGGTTAATTGCAGCAAAGAAATCACAGAACTAACAGGTTGGGTTCTATCAGCTGACGGCGACAATGGAATCAGCACAGTGGAAATCGAGTCTGGATGGAAGGAACCTCCCACATCTGTAGGACTTGTCTCAGGGTTCCAGGTGTTGTGCAAATTCAGTCTTAATTTCTTTAAATAAATGGAAATGGGAAGAGGAACAGGAGGTGCAGAACTTCAAGCTTTCAGGATTCTGTTCTTTGTCTTATTCCAAAGACAGGAATTTAAAAATTCTTCTTGAGCTAGTTAACAGTTGGGAAATGCTTTTCCATGAACAAAAGAGCGAAATAATTCACTTAATGCATAGTACTTCTTTTCTTTTAGCTTTTAGGAAAATCAAATAAAACATAATTCAAACATTTGCTTGTTCTTTTTTTTTAAATTCTGTGAATCTGAAAATGTAGAAATTACAGCATTGTCCCCATAATTTAAAGTCCATTGTCAGTTGTAGAAAAGAAAGGAATGCAACATAAAACTTATTGGTATTTTGCTAAAAGTAATGCAAGACTTAAAATAAGCCACACAACTAGCAGGTGTGAGCTGACAAGCAGCAAGGCGACAGGATAGAAGTGTCGAGAAGTTGGCTTGTTATCAGTTAGACAGCCTGTTTCAGGATCGTCAGATTCATTCAGTGCTCCCTGGGTTTGTCTGCTGTTAAACAGGGAGGGGGGCAAGGAGTTAGGGGAGAAAAGAAAATAGTATAGCATTCACACAGTAAAGAAACTTAACCTTATATATCCCGAAATACAACGCATTATCTTATATCATACAGAAGTTTCAGATGAAGTTTTTATGCTAAATAGACCCAAATGCATCCTGTGTACTTTTTCTACCTGGACTACAGTGACAAATATATTAAAAAAAGAAGATTCTTTTTTCTTTTTGTGCAAAAAGGAAGAGAGAGATGCTACGATGATATTCACATGGGGCAAATATATATTTTGCCCCAAGGAAAAATTCAAGAAGCATAACAGCACCGATAGAGAACATGACATGGATAAAACTAAAGTATGGATCAGCCCATAAAAAATAATCTGATAAATCAATACATCTTTGGAAAATTAAATGAGAAACACAGTATGTAGTGAAGGAAACAGATGTGTCTGGCACATTCAAACACACCATCTATTGTTTCTGTACCTATATAATGTGTTTAAAGTTATAAAAATGATTTATGGAAATGGCTTGGTATTTTAAATGAATTAAACACCTGACATGTCATCCTTGCCAGCCATAAGATTAGTTTAACAAAACCTGACTCAGCACCCTTCCATTGGTTTAGCTCATAAATTATGTTGTCTCCCGCTTATCTTCCTAAAATGAGGGCAAATATATTTCCTATAGACTCTTGAGCTTAAAGGAGATTCATACTTGCAGAGTGACATGTCAAAAAAGAAACAATTCTAAATTTCCAGGTTGTGTATTTTCTGTGTAAGTGAAAAACAAGCATTTGTAATTGGGCTGAAAAGCAGTTCCAATTATGCCATATTTGAAATATGCCATACTGATGTGAGTTGAAAACACAGATTCTTTTCTATGGTATAGTTCATCAGTATTCAGAGTATTCAGAATTTCAGTCACTCAGTTGTCAAGGCATTTTTGATCTCTATCAGCTCCTCCAGGTTTTAAAGCAGAAAAACAGGGGTTGTTCAGTCTATGAACAGTGCTATGTATGCAAAGGTACCTTCTAAACAAGCCCCTTGCCATCCATGACTCCTTT
The DNA here is from genome assembly GCA_006410635.1 of Cephalophus harveyi. NCBI lineage: Eukaryota > Metazoa > Chordata > Mammalia > Artiodactyla > Bovidae > Cephalophus > Cephalophus harveyi. The sequence goes on along the minus strand of SJYT01082110.1, from coordinate 151,548 downwards.
TCAACCAGTGGCAGCCTCTGAAAACCCCCTACACAGAGATTTTTGACCTGGTGTCCACTACAACCAGTGGCCACATGTGGACAAACAGCAGTCTTGATGATTTTAAACAGTGATCTGACTCCATTTAAATCAGTCATGCTGGCCTGGGTTCTAGTGTTCCCTTGTTGTTGGGTGAAGAACTATGAGTTTTGTAGCCAGTGACAAAGTGAACTAGCCTTATCTGGAAAATGAGTAGTTTATTGTGTGAAATAGAGTACTATTTAATTTCTATTGTCACTTGCACTTGGTTACTTGTTCAAACTTTCTGCTGCTTACTAGGTAGGAAATATGTAGTAGATTTTAAAGTTATGGATACTCCCCCACCTTTACCCCTTGGTATCCACATGTGGGAATGGGAGATTGGGACTGACATATTTTAAAAATAAGATATGGATACCTTTGAATGCAACTAACAAAAGCTTTCTTGTCCAATATTATTTCTCTAATATCATCTTCACTATCACTCACTCCTGTCCACTATTAAGATGAAGGTTATCTGTAGCAAATTAACTTTGTTAAAACCTTGGTTCCTTTCCAATGATTCTTGTTAAGAGAGAAGTACAGAGTCTCATGTATCATTTATCTGTTATCTACTATTATCTATCTATCATAATATAAACAGTACATTCTGATGACAAATTAAGGTTAAATATTAACCTCAGTCTATTAATCATATTATAGAAATGCTTCTCTTTCCCATTGGTTACTCATGGACAGGCTCCAGCTGAGGCACAGACAACTGGTCAACCAGGAAGTTGAACCAATCTTGTAACAGTCTTTACTTCAAATACAAGGGACTCATTCATACCAGATGGCTTTTTTTTTTTCCTACAGTTGCCAGGGGCACATTTATTATCTTCCAAGTCTTCTTGTTAAATATGCCTTCCAAGTCAAAGTACTACGTTAAAAGATTGGGTTCTTTTGAGGGGCAGTTTTATAATTGAATTAATTTGTTGCTTACTAATTTTAGTCTAAGGAGATTAGAATAATATATTAAAAATGCCTTTGACATAGCCTTTCTATTCTTCAGCTGAAAGCAACATAACCTATAAGGCTGCCATAGCATGTAGAGCTTGAGGCCCTGACTATGTCACCCAGTGGGTACAGATGCTCTTGGGGCTGCTTTCCTGCTTCCTGCTAAGAACAGCACAAATGTTTATTTCTTCAGGGCCACAGATGAATTTTTCAGCACTCTGCAAGCGTAAATGCAAAGGATGTGCTAAGTAATAATATTAGTAATTTCCTCCCTGGGAGATTATGACAAATAATTAATTAGTGGCTGCCTGGCATGGCATCCTGACAACCCAGTGTCATTAGCTTTAGCCATCAGCGTCGGGTAGATCACCATGGAGGCAAATCACAATGTCATCTCCACTGAAAATGTGACATGATGAGACATTTAAGGGCAGTTACTGAATCTGCAGGATAGAAAATGATTTTTTTTTTCTTCAAAGACCTGTCAAAGCAATCACTTAAAATAGAAACAAGTAAAAATGCGTCTCATTCCTAAACACATCACTGCCTACATGAGGAGACATTTCCTTAAATAAAACCCAATGTGCATGACTTGATGATATTTGGTTATTTCCCCCTCTTTTCTATCACTGATTACTGCTGTATCCTAGATCACAGGCTGACAAGTCCCCCACTATAGGTATCCTCTCAAATCAGACCTCTGAAAATACAAGGTAGAGTCTTCCTATCTCCCCCTGCTGGGTAATTATTCATGAATAATGTTGCTATTTGATATTTTATTCCTTTAACCACTGTAGCTCTTCAAGCTCCCCCAAAGGAAAATTAGCAATTAAAACCAAATTGAAAAATCTTTCCTTCTGACCAGAAAGCTGATTTCCTCCCATGCTAAAATGAGACCATTTCATGTTTAATTACATTCAAGTTCGTAGTTATAGGCATAGCATCTTGAAATGATGAGCCAAGATTTTAGAGCCAATATCTCACTGGGCTTTATTTGAGTCCATATTCATCTGCTAAGTCGATCTTAATAGAGCACCATGTTTCAGGCTCTAAAATGTTGGATTGTGTCAGAATTTAAACTGGCAGACCTGTGTAGAGATGAATATAATGTAGGTCTTTATCAATAAGAGATTTGAGAGTGGTATCTACATCATAGAACAGGAGATTCTCAGACACTAAGTGACTAAGAAGTCTTCAAGTTTACATTTTATAGATGAGAAAATAAATTTAAAGGCTTTTCCTAGGATTCTACAGCAGTAAGTTGCAAGAAAAAGGATCCTGAGAATGTAGTTTGCCTAGTTCACAGTTTGCTTATATGATAGTCTGGTAAAATAAGGGGAGAAGGATTTTTTGCTTGCAGTTTAGACTTAGGTCCAGTTTTAAATATAACGACTCAAAATACACTAATTAGAATATTGAAAGTATATTTCCAGGACTTCTTTTTTTAAAAAACTGTGAAATTGTTTAAATATGGGGGGCGGGCGGGGTGTTTTAATATGAATTATACACTTTATAGATGAGAAAATAAATTTAAAGGCTTTTCCTAGGATTCTACAGCACTAAGTTGCAAGAAAAAGGATCCTGAGAATGTAGTTTGCCTAGTTCACAGTTTGCTTATATGATAGTCTGATAAAATAAGGGGAGAAGGATTTTTTGCTTGCAGTCTAGACTTAGGTCCAGTTTTAAATATAATGACTCAAAATACACTAATTAGAATATTGAAAGTATATTTCCAGGACTTCTTTTTTTAAAAAACTGTGAAATTGTTTAAATATGGGGGGCGGGCGGGGTGTTTTAATAAAAGAATATCAAGGTTGCGATAATTTCCACTGGCTTAGAAGCAAGACTGGGCTTCCCACAGGGCACTAGTGTTAAAGAACCTGCCTGCAAATGCAGGAGAAGTAAGAGACGTGGATTTAATCCCTGGACTGGGAAGATCCCCTGCAGGAGGGCATGGCAACCCACTCCAGTATTCTTGCCTGAAGAATCCGATGGACAGAGGAACCTGGTGGGTTATGGTCTACGAGGCTGCAAAGAGTCAGACACAACTGATGTGACTTAGCACGCACGCAGAAGCAGGATTAGCTTTTGTGGCCACTGAAGCCTCAGAAACATTTAAAATGCTTTCTTCATTTTAACTGGATTTCAGAATCTAACACAAAATACATTGTCACCCACAGGAAAAACCCCTAAATTAGGAAATTCCTCAGAACCCCTAAATTAGGAAATTCCTCCAAATTCACTGTTTGGAGTGTCCAGATCATAGAATGTTTTCAATAATCATAGACAAGTTTGCTATAAAAGAGAGAGCAGTGTTAAGTGAAATCACAGTCAGAGGAAGCAAGAGTCCTCGGCATAGGACACTGCATGCATTTCTGGATGTGACATGCTAACGGGAGGGCTACTGTGAACTAGACAAGGCCAGAGCAAGGTCACCAGGAAAATGATAGTGGGCCTGGGAACCTGGAAAAATGATAGTGGGCTTAGAAACCTAGCAAAGCAGAAAAGACTGGGTGCAATGGGAAAGGAGTCCATTGGCTTAGAGAAGAGGGACATTTACGGTTAAGTGGTTGTTGTTTTCACATAGTCAAAGATTCAATCGTTTAAAGTCTGGGGAAACTGCAAAGCAATGGAAGTGTCTGAAGTAAGGAAAGAGATCTCCATGTATCATAGTCAATCATGTGACAGCTACTGTATAGATATTACAGTAAGTCTCCAACATAACCAATGAGCTCCATTCTGAGAGCATGTTCGTAAGTTCAATTTGTTGGTAAGTCCAACCAGGTTAGCCTAGGTACCCAACTAACACAATCGACTATATAGTATTATTACTGTACTGCAATAGGTTTATAATACATTTCATATAAGTATACATAAAAAGCAAACAGACACACAAAAAATGAAGAAAACATTTTTACTTATGGTACAGCACCTTTATGGAGAAGGCAATGGCACCCCACTCCAGTGCTCTTGCCTGGAAAAGCCCATGGACGGAGGAGCCTGGTAGGCTACAGACCATGGGGTCGTGTAGAGTTGGATATGACTGAGCGACTTCACTTTCACTTTTCACTTTCATGCATTGGAGAAGGACATGGCAGCCCACTCCAGTGTTCTTGCCTGGAGAATCCCAGGGATGGGGGAGCCTGGTGGGCTGCCATCTATGGGGTCACACAGAGTCGGACATGACTGAAGCGGCTTAGCAGCAGCAGCAGCCCAGCACCTTTAAAAGTACAGTGGTACAGTACCACAGCTGGCATACAGGAGCTGGCACTGAGTGAACAGGCAAGAAGAGTTACTGACTAGAGGAGGGAGAGGAGGTGGGAGATGGTAGAGCTGAAGGATTGTTAGCAATAGAGACAGAGGGCAAGGTGCAGTCTCACTTGTGCCTAACACTCACGGCAGGTTCTGATTGCTTGCTGGAACCAGATGGGTGTTCGCATCTTTGGAAGTTTGCAACTTAAAGGCTCGTATGTAGGGGATTTCCTGTATCTTATTCATTTCTTACAAACAGTCCAATGGGTTGGTATTATTATCCCCCACAGGCTAAAAAGGATTATAAAACTTGCTCAAGCAGCAGATAGGGAATTTTTATCTTCATCTTACTAATAGAAAAACCATATTCCTTTCACCTTATGATTGGGTCCCTTTCAGCACAGATTTCCCCCTACCTCTCAGAAACTGGTAGGTGCGATTTCTTGCTAGTTGCTAGATTAGATTAAGCAACCTCTAAAATTACTTTTGCAATGGCACCCCACTCCAGTACTCTCGCCTGGAAAATCCCATGGACAGAGAAGCCTGGTGGGCTACAGTCCATGGGGTCGTGAAAAGTCGGTCACGACTGAGTGACTTCACTTTCACTTTTCACTTTCATGCATTGGAGAAGGAAATGGCAACCCACTCCAGTGTTCTCGCCTGGAGAATCCCAGGGACGGCAGAGCCTGGTGGGCTGCCATCTGTGGGGTCGCACAGAGTCAGACACGACTGAAGTGACTTAGCAGCAGCAAAATTACTTTCACCTCTACCTTCCTATGATTCTTTGATTCTATTAAGACATAAAGGCACACTCTAGACATGCATATTTTTCTACTAATAAAATAGTTGACAGTTCAATAAGAAATAGTTGGGGTATGGGGCAAAAATCAAAGAATGCAAAGGGTGATGACATTGTATTTAGTCTCTAAAGTCTCTTGCTCATTCTTACTCGCTTTCAGAATTAAAAAAACAAAAAACCTGACATATTTAATGTTTAATTTCTCCCCCACATCTCTTCTTGCATTCTTCTTCCAATTTCACTCTTTTAGTTTCACTAAGTACCTAGACAATATCTTCTTGTCAGAATAAGGAAGGCTCTTGGGACTTCCCTGGTGGTCCAGTGGCTGAAACTCTGCACTCCCAATGCAAAGGACCCTGGTTCAATCCCTGGTCAGGAAACTAGAGCCTGCATGCCACAACTATGAGTTCGTATGCTGCAACAAAGACTCTGCACAGCCAAATAAATAAATACACACAAATACTTATTTAAAAAGAAGCAAGGCTTCAAGTAGTGACACTTTCAGATAGTGTTTAACACTGCTTTGAACTTTGCAGACGCCCAGAAAAACAACTCAAGATAGCTAAAAATATTTTATAAAAAAGTTTAAAAAGGAAAAGAGACAGAATGAATGAGTTCAAAGTATAATTGCTTCCATCAGACCATTTTCAGAGAATTGATACCAGTTTTGATCTTCGAATTTTAGCAAGGAGAATATTTGGATGGGGTCCAGAAAGAAATACCATAAATGATTAAAGGGCTGAAGGAAAAAAGCTCCTGAGGAAGTATTTAACATTAATTTTGTTTGGATAAAAAAGAAGGTTAATATGTGATGTGACTGCTACATTTGACTGTATGTAAGACAGTGGTACAATCATTTCTGAGGTATTAAATTATGTTTTGCTCTCTTACATTTTACCCTGTAGCATAAAGCACGTCTCCAGGGATTTTAGCAGTGCTGAAAGCAAGAGCGGCCTGGACTAAATAGGTTTGGTGTTCTTTAATCTTACAACAGAGAATGTGTGAGGTGTCCATTGAGGGGGCAAAAGGGTCTTTGAGGGTTGAAAGAGAAAAGAGAGGGAGAAGGAGAAGAAAGGGCAGGGAGGGAGGGAAGGTGGGGAGAGTGAGAGAGAGAGAGCAAGCACAGTGGGGAGAAGACAGAGCGACAAATGCTGGTGCTCCCAGAGGATGACACCCTGTGTGGGGAGGCAGGACCATGGAGGGCAGGGAGAAGCGGGAAGCCAGCATGTGCGTCAAAGGGGCTGGTCCTCCATCATTGGTCTGCTTTGCCAAAGGCTCCCTTGTCATGAGCTTGGCTTGGATCCAAGGATATGAAGCAGCTTAAAGGTCCCATAATGAATAGGAAATGGGCATATCAGCAGCTGATGACTGATACAGACAAGCCTTCTAGAAGTTTCAGTGCAAAATAAGACTGTGACAAGTAGAGAGCTCAAGACAATAGGAACCGATTTCCCACCAGCCTAGCTGGACAGGAGCTGAAATGTGGAATGAAGCTTATTTAAAGAAATTATTTAAAAAGAAAACCAAGCCCTATTACCTTATATATACCTTGGTTAGTAAACAGGTTATAGGGCAATTCTGCAAAGAAGTATATAGATGCAGGTATATGCCTATAACTCATTTTCTATTTCCCATATGATGTTATTAGCTTTACTTTGTATAACAGCTTAGAAGCAGTTGACTTAGTTTTAATGGGTTCAAAGTATCAGTCAGAGAGAAGAAATCAGATTAGCCAATAAAACATTCTGTGAGTGAATTTGTGGCAAAAGAACTTAAAAATATAAACAACCCTTGTCTCACCACTCTAGTTTGTCACTCTCTTGGACTGGGAAGAATTTTTACACCCCAGTAAAGAGAAAGCTAACAAGAAAAAATATAAGACTTCTGATCACATTCTTGATAGGCACCAGGAAAACTGTAATGAGGTAAATCTATGGACACCCAGCTTTCCTGGTGGAGCAGGGAACCCGGCAGAGCAGGCAGCCTGACTCCACGGGCTGTTCTTCACTCTCAAATAAAAATAAAAGTCCATGTATGCCTATGGTATTCTGAAGGTACCCTGGGAAAGTAGTGGGTATCTAACAACAGATACGCATTTGGACACACCAAACAGGAAAGAAGGGCTTCCCTGGTGTCCAGTAGCTGAGACTTTGTGCTCCCGATGCAGGGGGCCTGGGTTTAGTTCCTGGTCAGGGGAATAGATCCCATATGCTGCAATTACGAGTTTGCATGTGTCAAGCAAGGTGGAAGATCCTATGTGCTGCAACGAAGACTAAGCATATTAAAAAGCAGAGACATTACTTTGCCGGCAAAGGTCTATATATCAAAGGTATGGTTTTTTCCAGTAGCCATGCATGGATATGAGAGTTGGGCCATAAAGAAGACTGAGCACCAAAGAATTGATGCTTTCATACTGTGGTGCTGCAGAAGACTCTTGAGCATCCCTTGGATAGCCAGGAGATCCAACCAGTCAATCCTAAAGAAAATCAATCTTGAATATTCATTAGAAGTGCTGATGCTGAAGTGGAAACTCAGATACTTTGGCCACCTGATGGGAAGAGCTGACTTCTTGTAAAAGACACTGATGCTGGGAAAGACTGAAGGCAGGAGGAGAAGGGGATGACAGAGGATGAGATGGCTGAATGTCATCGTCAATTCAATGGCCATGAGTTTGATCAAATTCCAGGAGATAGTGAAGGACAGGCAAGCCTGGCATGCTTCAGTCCATGGGGTCACTAAAAGTCGGACATGTGACTTAGCAACTGAACAATAGTAACAACAGAAAAGAACATCAGCTCAGCCGCCCAGCACCCATTTGGTTAAGTTCCCATCTTCCCTTTTGAAGGGGGAATGTTAAGATTACCCAATAGCAATACTGAGAGATTACATAAGGGCACATACCATAGTCTCAGCAATAAAAATAAGTAAATAGGAAAATAAAAAATTCTCTCCCTATCCCTTCTTTTAGGCTTCCCAGGTAGCTCAGTGGTAAAGAATCCATCTGCCAATGCAGGAGTCTCGAGAGATGTAGGTTTGGTCCCTGGGTCAGGAAGATTGCTTAGAGAAAGAAATGGCAACCCACTCCAGTATTCTTGCCTGGGAAATTCCATGGACAGAGGAGCCGGGGGGCTACAGTCCATGGGGTCGTGAAGAGTCGAACACGACTGAAAAACTAAACAACAACAACAAATCTCTCCTTTTGCTAAATCTCAGTTTTCAGACAAGGAGTACGTTGGCCAGATGTACAGCCACTTAGCTCGGGCTCTTTCTCCTCTCATTCTCTCTAATGGTGAGATGCCCCAGGATTCAGGACAGCACCCTTCTGGTCCCTGTACTACAGATACTGCTTCCAGGTGATTTCAGCCAGTCCCCTGACATAGCTATGATGATATGATGATGAGTCTCAAATTTCTCTCTCCTTACTTTACACTTCTCTAAATTACAGACACATATATTGCTTCTTCACTTGGATGCTTACCTTACAGACATTTTAAAGTAATGAAGCATGGCAGAATATGCCACCCCCAAGTATGCCACACTGGCATAAGGACTATTTCGAGCTAAAGGCACTTGAAAAACAGCAGGTGCAGGAAGAGTACTCTGACCTCCCCTTTTCTTCCTGAAAGCAAGAGATAAAGCCACTGCATGACAGATGCCCTGCCACTACGAGGGGGAAAGAAACATTCTTATCACTAGAGACGGGGCGTCAGTGCCGAGAGAATTCTATACTGCAGGCCTAGACAAGAGAACTCCTATCTCCTAGCCCCTCCCCCGCATGCCCCACATAGTTCAGTTATTTCTCCACAATTGCTTTTCTTCGTTCAACCTGGTATAAACGCATTTCGGTTTTGACATTTCTTTGGATCTTCATTTTCTTTTGAGAATTTCCATGTATATGTAGTGTGTTTGCTTTTCTCCTGTTAATGTGTCTTATGGCAGTTTCATGCTCAGGCCTAGCCAGAGACCCTAGGAGGGCAGAGGAAAAGTTTTATCTCCCATCTAGTTCCAAGGTCACGTCTTAACTTGAGTCCATGTTCTCTGCCACCACAACACACCAGCTGCTCGTTTCCTTCCTATCACAGGAAACGACACTCAGCCACTCTCAGACATTCATGTTGAGTGCCTCAACTCTCCCTGATTCTTCTGCACTATTTACCCTGCACCCCTCCATCCATCGACCAGTCGGACCACTTGGCACCATCTCCTCTGCTGCGACCTGCCTATGACCCTCCATCATTGTGGGCTTATACTAATGGAAGCTGGTTTCCTGTCTTCTCCACTCTTGCTCCTCTATTACGTTTTAGTAAATGGCAAAGCAACCAACACACTCTTCTGGCCACATCCTAAAACCGTATCCCCAAGAGCTTTTATGGAATGAAAATCCATCTGCATACCAGGCTCCCATAGGGAGCCAGGCTTGTCAAAATACCAGCGGTGCTTATCCATATGCAAGGAGATGCAAATATTTTCAACTGCTCAGCAGTGAGACCAAGCCTCCTGAATCTCAAGGAAGAAGTTCAGCTATATCTTCCTTCGCTACAATGTCTTGGGTTTTTCAGATTTTTTCAATCCCTTCCCACTCTTGCCATTTCTATGAGATTCTAGTCAGTGAGATAAATCTTGTCAGCCTTTCAAAGTGATGGACTTTGGGTTTTCTTTGCTGCATCTGGAATGGATGAAGCCGAGTTCAACATCAGGCATCACCACCACAGTACTGTATTATTAAACATTCATTTCTATTTCATCTTGGAATGAGATGCTCTAGAAGGATCACCCTAGTATTCTTGCCCCTGGAATCGTCATTTTCTTCTCTAGGAGAGGGTTTCTTTCTCCTGCTTTCAACTTTTTGCCATTTCTCTTTCTCCTATTCTCACCATCCCAAGTGAACAGCACAAAGCCACAATTTATATTATCAACTTCTGAAACTGAAGTCTTATGAAAATCCTAGTGAAAGAGAATAAATACATTCAATAACCATGGAGTGGGTTTTTAGATACAAGCACATGGTTAAAAACAACAGCCATACAACTATGACAATGACCAAAGATAAAATATAAAGTCCACCAAGGACAAAGAAATCCAAGCTATGACTCAAAGTGCTTTACATGTATTATCACTAATCTAGGTTATGGAGATTTAAAGATCAGGGAAGGAAGGCATTTTAGAGAAGCTAACTTTTGTGATGGACAGTGAAGGCTGAACAGAATTTCAATGGTGAGAAATTGGGTGGAGTTTTGGGGGATGTAAATAGCACAGAAAGTCATGGAGAAAGGAAAATGTCAGATGCACTTAGGAATGACCCACCGTTCACTTTGGTTGTAATAATGGGGCAGCAAGGAAATAAATTAAGACAGAAAAATTAAAATTAGTATTCTCTTTCTTGTTGGTTATCTATTTTAGACTTTTTCTAAAATAAACACCTCTTTTATGACAAGAAATTCAACTACATTGTTTTAAAATGAGATGGGGCTATGTTGCAAATGTTTGTATTGATGATAAAAACTTAGACTTTATTTTTGAAATGATGGGTGGACAAACACTGAGGACCAATGAGCAGTGGGATGGTGTGATGAGCTACGCACAGCACCTCGCTGCAGCACCCAAGAGGGCTTGAGCCAGGCCTGCAGAAGGGATGGAATAAATCAGAGGCATGGAGGCCAACAAGGGCTGACCAATCAGACATGGAGCCAATCAGACATGGAGCCAATCAGTGGCTCAGACAGTCAAGAATCTGCCTCCAATGCAGGAGACCTGGGTTTGATCCCTGGGTTGAGAAGATCCGCTGGAGAAGGAAATGTCAACCCACTCCAGTATTCTTGCTTGGGGAATTCCATAGATAGAATTTTCAAATGCTTTTTGAAATTCGCTGGACTGCTGGGCTATATAGTCCATGAGGTTGCAAAGAGTTGTACACAACTCAGTGACTAACACACACACACACACACACACACACACACACACAAGGAGACCAGCTGAAAGTGTTAATTGCTCAGTAATGTCCAACTCTTTGTGACCCCATGGACTGCAGCCCACCAGGCTCCTCTATCCATGGGATTTCCTAGGCAAGAATATTTGAGCGTGTAGTCATTCCCTTCTCCAGGGAATCTTCCCAACCCAGAGACTGAATCTGTGTCTCCTGCATTTTGGGCAGAATCTTTACCATCTGAGCCACCAGGGAAGCCAGGAGACCAGTTAGGGGGCTATTCTAATAGTCAAAGCCAGAGATGACAGAGTTTGAACTTGGAGTATGGGAGAAGGGTAAAGAAGTTACAGATTCTAAAACAGAAGTAATCTGAAAAGTAGACAATATGGTAAGAGTTTAGGTAGGTGGGACTTCCCTGGTGGTACAGTAGATAGGAATCTGCCTGCCAATGCAAGGAACAGGGTTCCATCTCTGGTTTGGGAAGATTCCACATGCTATGGAGCAACTATGTCCCAGCACAACAACTACTGAGCCTGTGTGCCTCAACTACTGAAGGCCCTATGCCCTAAAGTCTGCTCTGCACAACAAGAGAAGACACTGGAGTGAGAAGCCTTCATGCTGTAATGAAGAATAGCCCCAACTTGCTGCAACTAGGGGCTTCCCAGGTGGCATTAGTTGTAAAACCTGCCTGCCAATGCAGAAAATGCGAGACGTGGGTTCTATCTCTGGCTTGGGAAGATCTCCTGCAGGAGGGTACGGCAACCCACTCCAGTATTCTTGCCTGGAGAATCCCATGGACAGAGGAGCCTGGCAGCCTACAGTCCATCGGGTCACAAAGAGTTGGACCCAACTGAAGCAACTCAGCATGAACACATGCGTGCTGCAACTAGAGAAAGCCCACACCAAGGCAATGAAGATCCAGCTCAGTCAAAAAAAAAAAAAAGAGTTTAGGTAGGGGAAGATAAGGGAGAGAAAGTTATAAAAATATGTTCAGGTTTTAGGAGGAAATGCATTCTATTCAAATATGCTGCCGTGCTAGTCGCTCAGTTGTGTCCAACTCTTTGCGACCCTATGAACTATAGCCTGCCAGGCTCCTCTCTACCATGGGATTCTCCAGGCAAGAATACCGGAGGGCTTGCCATGCCTTTCTCCAGGGGATCTTCCCAACCTAGGGATCGAACCCAGCTCTCCTGGGTTCACAGTGCATGTGGATTCTTTTAAATTTTATTTTTATTTTTTATGATGTCATGGCTTCCCTCGTAGCTCAGTCGGTAAAAAATCTGCCTGCAATGCAGGAGATCCAGGTTCAGTTCCTGGGTTGGGAAGATCCTCTGGAGAAGGAAATGGCAACCTACTCCAGTATTCTTGCCTGGAGGATCCCATGGACAAAGGAGCCTGAAAGGCTACAGTCCATGGGGTCACAAGAGTCAGACATGACTTAGCAACAAAACCACCACTGAATGAAAGATTCTTTAAATTCTGTAGTGCTTTAAAATTCTCAAAAGCTTCACACACATGATTTCATATAATCTCATAATAACACTTTATTCCTCTATCAATATATTACCCTTTCCTCCTTCCCTGACCTGACTGGTAACCATGAAATTGTTCTTTATACCAGTGAATCTGTTTCTTTTTTGTTTTATGCATTAGTTGGTCATATTTTTTTAGATTCTATATATAAACAATACCACACGGTGTCTGTCTTTTTCTGTGTGACATTTCACAAAGTATAATGCCCTCCAAGTCCACCCACATTATTGCAAATGGCAGAATTTCATTTTTTTACTTGATTGAGTAATATTCCATTGTACACACACACCCACACACACACACACCATGCACCACATCTTCCTTATCCATTGGTCTGTTGATGGACATTTAGGTTGCTTCCATACCTTGGCAACTATAAATAATGCTGTTTAAATATGTTGTGCTTGACATAAGACTTTAGATATTCTTAACAAAGGTAGGTCTAGATAGGATCTATACCAAACATTTGGAAGTTACTTTCAAGAAGTGAGTTAATTAGAGGAAGTCACCCATGTGGAGAGTATAAGATAAGCAGAGATGAGGGCTGAGGGTAAAGCTCTGGGAATGCTTGCATTTGTAAGGCCAGTGAGGAAGGAGGCAGAGGGCATGCAGTGACACGAGAAAACCATCACAGATTCAAAGAAAGAGAATTAACCTCTGCGTCAATTGGAGCGAGGAGGTTGCAAAGTAAATAGAGGTTACTGGACTCCATAACTTTGTGACTTGTAGCCTTTGACTTTCAGTAGAATTTTAGAAACAGAAATTAGTATATAAACAACCGAGAAATGAACAGCAAAGAATGGGAGGCAGCACATTATTTTAACTACTGTGTTCAGAGCCTTGATGGTGAAAAGAAGGAAGAAGAAAGACAGCACAGAGCCTCCAAGAGGCAATAGAATCGACCAAGCGTTTTGGGATCTGTGAGATAAGTATGCCTAGAAGCACAGCGGAAAGAGAATATGGGGAAGATTCAAGCAAACGTGAGAGTTGGTCATCTTTTTGTTTTCAGAAAAAAAGTAGATATTTATGGGTTGAGGACTAGCTACAAAATAGGGAGCTTTCATTGCTTATCAAAAAGTCCTTACTAAATGTGTGTTAGTTGCTCAGTCATGTCTGACTCTTTGTGACCCCATGGACTGTAGCCTGCCAGTCTCCTCTGTCCATGGAGTTCTCTAGGCAAGAATATGGATTGCACTGCCATTCCCTTCTCCAGGGGATGGTCCTGACCCAGGGATAGAACCCGGGTCTCCTGCATTGGAGGCAGATTCTTTACCGACTGAGCCACCCAAGAAATCCACTAACCAAAACACTCCCTGGCTCATCTGGATGTGGAACCAAAGGTAACCATAATCTAATTAGAAGCTTCATCTCTTTCCTCTTTGTGACACAATCAGAACTTTTCACAATATATTATCAGTGGTTTAGTAAACAATTAAAGCCAAGGTTGAATTTTTGGTCACCTAAACATTCATGCCACAATTATTCAGAACATCTATGCTGCTGGTCCTGTGGTTGGAGGAGCATCTTTGTACAGTTTTGAAGCTCAATGTCTGTAAGTCCCAAGTATTTATATTTTACATTCACATATAAGTTTCAGTTTATGTTGCTCCTGAACTGTTGCCTTTTCATATGGTTCTTTGGACTGAAGCCTTCCCATGATCATGTACACACAAAAACAACTAATTAGAGCATTTTATTAACACAAATGACTATGAAATTGACTACACTAGAATGTATTGTTCTGCTTCCCTTTTAATTTCTAATACTGCTAGTGACCTGTAATTATCTGGTGCCTAATATTGTATCCAACATGCTATTTCTGATTATAGCCACAGGGAAAGCCTTACAATTGGCTTCCTAGAACTTCTGTACCTGGGGCTAACAAATGATCTTAAAAGATATCCACCTATCTTCTACTGACACAGACAGTTGCTTCCTCTTGCTTTCCTGTTCAATGCTCAGTATTTCTTTTCTTTTTTAAAATTGGTTTGGTATCACTATAACTTATAGGCAATTGGCCATGAATGTTGATTAATTTGGGCTTCGCAGGTGGCACCAGTGATAAAGAACCTGCTTGCCAATGCAGGAGACGTAAGAGACGTGAATTCGATCCCTGAATTGGGAAGACCACCTGGAGAAGGAAATGGTAACCCACTCCTGTATTCTTTTTTTTTTTTTAACTTATTTTTTAATTGAAGGATAATTGCTTTATAGAATTTTGTTGTTTTCTGTTAAACCTCAACATGAACCAGCCATGCTGCGACTACTAAGTCACTTCAGTCGTGTTCAACTCTGTGAGACCCCATAGATGGCAGCCCACCAGGCTCCCCCGTCCCTGGGATTCTCCAGGCAAGAACACTGGAGTGGGTTGCCATTTCCTTCTCCAACGCATGAAAGTGAAAAGTGAAAGTGAAGTCGCTCAGTCGTGTCCAACTCTTTGAGACCCCATGGACTGCAGCCTACCAGGCTCCTCCGTCCATGGGATTTTCCAGGAAAGAGTACCTGAGTGGGGTGCCATTGCCTTCTCCAGAATCAGCCATAGGTATACATATATCCCCCTGGAGAATCCCATGCACAAGGAGCCTCGTGGTGACAGTCGATAGGGTCAGAGTCGGACATGACTGAAGCGACTCAGCACACAAGCATGCTAGATTAATTTTCCTTTTGACCTATACCTCTCAAGCCCTCTAAGAAGAACAGAATACAATGCCATGAAAACACTATTCCCTAAAATATCTCTGATGAAATAAGTTGGTAAAATAACTGAGTTAAAAACTCAAGCAGGACTTTTTATTTAAATAGTTATCCAAGGAATATTTTTTTGAGTACCATCTTTGTGCCTTAAATAGTTTGTACTGACTACAATCTAAGAATAAAAACAAAGAGGAAGGGGTTGTCATATAGAATAAGTTGACTGATCTTGAAGTAAGAGAAGCCTCTGAATTCCAGGCTAAAGAATTTTAATATTACTCTCTTTGTAGTGGGAGTCATATGACTGGAGTTGAACTGCAGGAAAATCTCTTTGGGAGGAATGTGTAAAACAGATTAGAAGGTGAGGGACTAGAAGAAAGAGTAATTAAGAGAGTATTGCAGTGGTCCAGGTCAAAAGTTATAAAGGTCTGGAGTAAAGCGAAGTAAATAGAAATGAATGAGAGACTATATATGTGATAGTTGAGTGGGGTTCATGCTAGACAGAGGTAGCAATTACAAATGGCAAGACCCACGAGAGAGTATTCTGTCTCAGATACATTTTTTTTTTCCTTCTGTCTGCTTTTGTAACTACACTGATGCAGATAATCAAACTGAGTCTAAGAGAGCCATTCTTTCTGACACTTGCAACCATTTCCTGCAATAATTCTTGAAATGGCTGTGCTGTTTACCAAACAGATGGCTATCCATGAGAGTACAAAATATCACTTGGAGCCAATCGCAGTAATTGCTTCAAGTTAACATTTTTTTTTTGACTCATCAATATGATATTTCTTTTTTCGTGCTTTTTTATTATTTATTTTTAATTGGAGGATAATTGGTTTACAATATTGTGTTGGCATTGGCCATACAACAACATGAATCAGCCATAGGTTTACGTATGTTCCCTACCTCTTGAACCTCCCCACCACCTCACCATATCCCGCCTCTCTACGTTGTCACAGAGCACCAGCTTGGGCTCCCTGCATTATACAGCAACTTGCTATCAGCTCTCTGGTTTAAATACGGCAGTGTATATGTGTCAGGGCTGCTCTTTCCATCTGTCCCACGCTCCCCTTTCCTGTTGTGTCCGAAGTCTGTTTTCTATGTCTGTGTCTCTATTCCTGCCTGGCAAATAGGTTCATCAGTACTATTTTTTTTTTATTATTAAAATAAAAAATGTGTCAGTAGTTTTGTTACAGTAGAAGCAAGAGGATCCTAAGGGCCCCATAATTTTTTTTTTCTACCCACTTGGCTTGTGTTTTGTTCTACATCTGGTTTTCCCCTTCTTTCCTCATTTGTGTATGCTAGTTGCTCAGTTGTGTCTGACTCTTTGTGGCCCAATGGACTGTAACCCCCGAGGCCCCTCTGTCCATGGGATTCTCCAGGCAAGAATGCCATTCCCTTCTCCAGGGGATTTTTCCAACCCAGGGATCAAACCCGCGTCTCCTGCATTGCAGACAGATTCTTTACTGCCTGAGCTACCCGAGGAATCTTTCTCTTGTTTAGGCTCCTTCTAAGTTGCTTAAAATTTTTCTTCAACTCAGATTGTTACTGCTAGAAGGCAACCTTACAGATTACATCATCAAACCCCTTCATTTTTCAGAAGAGGAAGCAGAGGCTCCAGAGGAAGACCAGGAACTCATTAGCAGTCTGCAAGGTACAGGGCAGAGATTGTGTGCGGAACAGTTAGATTATAATTTTTCTTCAACTCAGATTGTTACTGCTAGAAGGCAACCTTACAGATTACATCATCAAACCCCTTCATTTTTCAGAAGAGGAAGCAGAGGCTCCAGAGGAAGACCAGGAACTCATTAGCAGTCTGCAAGGTACAGGGCAGAGATTGTGTGCGGAACAGTTAGATTAAGTATATATTCTTCAGTTTGCACACAATGAAACAGAATCTCCTCTCATGCTCCATCCCTAACAAGGAGGCCTTTTATTTCTCCTCTGGTTTTATGCACTGTGAGGACAAGTTGTCTGGCACACTGTTGTACAGAAATGCACTCAGGCTTGGGAGGAACCAGAACTGGAGAGCCTCCATATGACTCACTGTGATCTCACTGTTCCTCAGGAATCCCTATGGTGCTCTGGCTCATTTTTCTACATAATTATGGTGTAAAATTGTCCTTTCTGAACCTGCCACTGTGGCTGCTGCTGTTTCGACTTATAAAACACGGAGAAATTCAGGAAGGACGAAAACTAATGGATGGCTCCTATAACACTCATGCATAAAGCATCAACTAAGCTCATAGAGAGTTAATAATAAAGGTTACCACTTATTAAGCAGCAACTGCTTCACAAATACCAATCACTTCACCCAATGATCTCCTTTAACCTTTACATCACTGCTGTGAGGTGGGTACAGAGACTTATTGTGCAAATGGGAAAACGCAGATACTAGGTAGACTATCCAAGCTGACGCTGGTAATAGAGGTAAAGCTAGAAGTAGAATCTGGTTCCTCTGACTCCTGTCTGAGCTCTTAGTTACTGTCACACACTTTTCTTTTCTACATTATGCATTGTGCCAGAAACTATACAGATTACAGTACCTGCGTACATGGCCTTACAGTCTAACCAGAGCAGCCCAACATACCAAGAATTGGTGAAAAATATGTAGTTATTGCTATACAAGAAATAACGTTTTTTTCTGTTTGTGTGCTAAGTCGCTTCAGTTGTGTCCATTGCTTTGCAACCTTATAGACTGTGGCCTGCCAGGCTCTCCATCCACGGGATTTTCCAGGGAAGAATGCTGGAGTGGGTTGCCATGCCCTCCTCCAGGGGATCTTCCTGACTTAGGGACTGAATCTACTTTTCTTGTGTCTCTTGCATTGGTAGGCAGCTTCAAGGGTAATAAAATAACTTACTATAGTATATTTACTATATAGTATATGTAGAAATAAAGTATATTTCACATGCTAAAATGCGAATAAAATGTATGATAATCAAGATGATAATCATATGAAGAAGTACATAGGGTGAGGTCCCCAGCACAGATTTTGTCCCTCATGGAACTGGGGTGTGTAACCCTCCCAGCATTCAGATGTCCTCACCAACCTGGACGTTCATCAAATCTCTTTGCTCAAGAGCTTAATTTCTAGCCCAAAGCCCCTGCAATCCTCTCATTCTTGGTCATTCTGGTGACTGACATCATCTTGAGGCTACTTAGGGGGTCCAGACTCAGTCATCTTATTAGCATAAATGCCTGTGTTCTCAAAGGAATTTTCTTTTCTTAATTTTTACTTTATTGTATGTAGAATTTGAAAAAGGATCGATATATGTACATGTATAACTGAATCACTTCGTTGCACACCTGAAACTAATACCAACATTGTTAAGCAACTATATTTCAATATAAAATGAAATAAAGATTTAGAAACAAAAGAGTTATCAGTGTGGGCTTAGGCTTAGGGTGACCACACATCCCAGTGTGCCTGGTATAGCCCCAGTCTACACTGACTGGCCCAGTAGAAGTTAGACGAAAGGAGAGACAACACCTAGGTATTTAAAAAATAGAAAAAGAAAAAAAAAGATAGACGCAAAGATTTGTGGTTTTTGTTACGCTTGTTACATCTTTGCTGAATGAGTGTGTAGTGGCACATATTTATGTCAAAACATGGTGAAAAGATGAGTGAGAGAAACAGAGAAGGCATGATCTGACAGAGATCAGGAGAAGAAAAAATGACACTACAGGACTGTATGGTTCAAAACACTATATTTGGGTTTTAGAAAAATTAGTTTGAAAATAATATACAGGATAGATTGATGCAGAGACACTGGAAGCAGAAAAAGCAGGAAAAAGAATACTGAAATAATCAAGGTGTGTGGCAAATAAGAAAAGGACCAGGGTGGTGGAGAGAACCTGTCAAAGTGAGAGAAATGTTCAGGGGAAGAATTGGCAGAATTTCAGTTGACAGACAAGTAACTAAGACTTGCATTGCTGTTTACGATGACATTGGTCCCAACTTTTAGACATTGTCTTCATGAGCAGCGAGAGAACAATGGAGGATTACTTAGTGTACTCATGACATTTTGGGACTAAAAAGAAGCAAAATGAAAGAATGGTACCTGCGTCCAACCTAGATAGCATTTTCAAAAGCAGAGACATTACTTTGCCGACTAAGGTCTGTTTAGTCAGGTGAGGTGAGGTGAAGTCGCTCAGTCGTGTCCGACTCTTTGCGACCCCATGGATGGACACGACTGAGCGACTGAACGGAACTGAACTGAACCTGTAAGTTTTATACTCATTTTCAAAAATAAGTGATGGGAGAGTGTGTCATATAGCACACAAAGTATATGCAAACTGAACTTCTGTCACACACAATTTAAATTCAGCAAAACAGTATCAAGTCACAGGAAAGGAACTGGGCTAACTCAAATTTTGTTGGTTTTGTTTTGTGTAATTTGTGTATTGACTTTGGCTGTATAGGTGTATCAGTGCTAAAGGCATGGGGAGTTCATACCTGGTTTTACGTCTGGGTATATGTAAGTAACGCTATACTAAAAATAACTTAAGTCAGAAAGGAATTATGTAATAATTCTCTCTTCTTCTAAAGAGGTCAGCACACGACTCAATTTTGAAACACAATATGTAATATAAATAAGACTGTTATTTATATCACTGCCTTTGACAAAAGAGTAGTTATCAGAGATGTTCAACTGAACAGTCTAAGTGGGCTGATGAACGGGAGTCAGATGACAATGGGCTAGGAAGAAAATATGGGATTAAAAAGTAACAGCAGCAGTTGGGATCACAATAAGAAGTGTATATTGTATATGACAAATTCTGAAGGAAAACCATAAACTAAAGGAATGTAAGCAGTAAAACCAACCATATAAGCATGATTGATACTCAAGACTTAGTACAATGCTGTACTTGGCTAAAATATGAGTTTTGTGGTTATGTGGTGAACATTAATAATATTTCCTTCCAGAAAGGTGAATATATCAATAGGCAGGAATTCTATGGCCAAATTAATAAATGACAATTTGTAAGATTCATTAAGAGGCAAAGGCTTAAGAAATATGGAAGACAATCCAGGTGCCATATGTAATTACCTCAAACCACAAATCAGTTAACAAGAGGTTCATGGATAATACCCATGTACCATTGATTTAGGAGCTGACTTTATGACTGATAGTCAAGTTGTTGAGCTCTAGAACCACACGGCTGAAATACTGACATTCATTCTTTTAATTTCTTCCAATATATAAATGCAAATAATTCATTGAAAGCCAGCTTCCAAGAAATTGGTTAGGGGATTATGAAGACCTGACTTTGAATAAATAAAATTCCAAAATTAATCTAGGTATGATCTAAGATTTTCATACAGAAACATGAAACTAACATTTATTAAGAAGCTTTATCTTTTGGTTTTACAGAATTATAGCCTAATGTGTTCCATTTTGGAGAAGGCAATGGCACCCCACTCCAGTACTCTTGCCTGGAAAATCCCATGGATGGAGGAGCCTGGTAGGCTGCAGTCCACGGGGTCGCTAAGAGTAAGACATGACTGAGTGACTTCACTTTCACTTTTCATTTTCATGCATTAGAGAAGGAAATGGCAACCCACTCCAATGTTCTTGCCTGGAGAATCCCAGGGACGGGGAAACCTGGTGGGCTGCCGTCTATGGGGTCGCACAGAGTCGGACACGACTGAAGTGACTTAACAGCAGTAGCAGCAGCAGTATTCCATTTTAGTAAAACAGGAATTAGCTGTCACTCTCATTACCTTAAAATACTTCCCCCTAGAGGAAGATTAATAAAAAGTAAACAGCTGATTGAAAATCAGAGTACAGATTATTAGCCTATCAATTCTTATTTCTACAAATTATTAGTTTTTCTAAGAAGTTCCCAGGAGATAGCACAGTACATGGCTCCAAAATCACTGCAGATGGTGACTGCAGGCAGGAAATTAAAAAACGCTTACTCCTTGGAAGAAAAGTTATGACCAACCTAGACAGTATATTCAAAAGCAGAGACATTACTTTGCCGACTAAGGTCCGTCTAGTCAAGGCCATGGTTTTTCCAGTAGTCATGTATGGATACGAGATTTGGACTGTGAAGAAGGCTGAATGCTGAAGAATTGATGGTTTTCAACTGTGGTGTTGGAAAAGACTCTTGAGAGTCCCTTGGACTGCAAGGAGATCCAACCAGTCCATTCTGAAGGAGATCAGCCCTGGGATTTCTTTGGAAGGAATGATGCTAAACCTGAAACTCCAGTACTTTGGCCACCTCATGCGAAGAGTTG
Organism: Cephalophus harveyi; assembly: GCA_006410635.1. Lineage (NCBI taxonomy): Eukaryota > Metazoa > Chordata > Mammalia > Artiodactyla > Bovidae > Cephalophus > Cephalophus harveyi. The sequence continues at coordinate 130,088 of SJYT01082110.1, read as the reverse complement.
ACTCTTTGGAAAAGACCCTGACATTGGGAATGATTGAGGGCAGGAGGAGAAGGGGACAACAGAGGATGAGTAGTTGATGATGGACAGGGAGGCCTGGCATGCTGCGGTTCATGGGGTTGCAAAGAGTCTGACACGACTGAGGGACTGAACTGAACTGAACTGAACTGAACCTTATGGATATGAATCATCTCTCTCAGAAATAGGCATTGTTAACCAGATCTGACAACTGGGCCTATGCATACCTGGTCAGCTCCCCACTGCCTTCCCTACATTTCTCTGGCAGTGAGTAAGAGAACCACCAAGTAAGTAGTGACTCACCCCATTCCTTATATGTCCTAATACAACCCGAACAGTTAGCTATAAAAACACTCATATATATTCAGTCACAATTATTCCCACCTGACACGTCTTTGTTTCTCTCTCTATCATAACATAAGCTCTTGCTTATCATTTTCTAAGATGATGGAAAACTGGAATATTTCCTAAATTATGAGCAGGAATTCAGTAGCACTCAGTATTCTACACAAAAAGGATGATTTCTTGGCCTCTTTTAAAGTATTAATGTATTCATTCTGATTCTCAGAATTTTCATGATTGTCACAGCACTCATCATCAGAATAATTTAGGAATAATTTTCTATATTTCAGTAAGAATTGAGGAGGAGGCTTTTCAGATAGTTGTGTTCAAAATGCAGAATCAGAAATGTCACATTTCCCTACGGGGGGGTGGAGGGGGCTGGGGGGGCTTGGGGGAGGGGGAGGGGGGGGGGGGGGGAGGTTGGGGGTGGAGAGTAATGAAGATCTGCCCTTCACAGCTGCAGCTGTCTGCCAAGCTTTGTCTTCCTGGAGACCAAAATTCAGGGCTACTGAACTCTTCTGCAGAAAACTCCAGAGCTTTGGGCCAATATGGCATTGCACTGCAAGGCTTCCCAGGTGCTTGCACATGAATTCCTTCTCTTGGCTGCTTTGCCTTTCTTGGATCTATGAATCATTTTGTTCTCAGCAAAGGTCCTTTGATCTTCCTGTTTTGCTCTCTGTCCTTGTTCACCTCTATCTCCTGGTTTTTACCATTTACAAGCACCCTGATTCTACAAGTTCTTCAACTCTATGAAGTGAGTCAGAGGCTCACATGCCTATAGGCCTACATTGATGACACAAATAAAGAAATTCAGCTTAAGTAAAAATAGTGGAAAACTAGAGGGAACATGACTGCATTTATTTCAGATTATTAGTTGCCACTGGGAAAAATGGGATAAATATAGCCAAAATTAAAAAGGAATTTTTTTGAACTCCACAGACTAATTAGAACATGTTTGTGGGCAAATTTGGCCTGTAGCTGACCTTTTTTTCCCCTTAAATTTGATACTGTAGGATTAATCCATCAATTATACCAATACAACTGTAGGGATTTATGTCTCATTGCCAACTTTATTTTAGTCAATTCTCTTACTTTTATTAAGTCAGGAAATTAGGTTTCTCACTGTTCAAAATTATCTTTTCCTCCATATTAGAATATCATTATATGTCCAAATCAATAATTATGTTGTTGTTGTTCAGTCACTCAGTTGTATCCTACTCTTTGTGACCCCATGGACTGCAGCACACCAGGCTTCCCTGTCCTTCACCATCTCCCAGAGTTTGCTCAAATCCATGTCCATTGAGTTGATGATGCCATCCAACCATCTCATTCTCTGTCACCCCCTTCTCCTCCTGCCCTCAATATTTCCCAGCATTGATTACATACCTTAAATAAAGCATAATTGAGTTTATGAAACTCAATTATATGAAATATAATTATATGAAACTCTGTTATATGCACCACTTTAGGTAAATATTTATTAGGTTGGTGTAAATGTAATTGCAGTTTCAGACTGTGAATTTTAAATCATTATAATCAAAATAGGAACCATTACAATCAACACATTTTGCCAATAAGAAATGTTTGTTTATTCCTGTAGCTTAAAAATCCATGCTTTGGAATTCCATGAACTCCTGTAAAGCATTTTATGCCTCCTGCTGGTTACGGAAGCATTTTCCCTGCAAAAAGTTGCCAAGATCCTTGAAGAAGCAGTAGTCGGTTGGCAAGAAGTCAGGTAAATATGGCAGATGAAGTAAAACTTTGTAGCCTAATTCATTCAACTTTTGAAGTGTTGGTTATGGAACATGCAGTTGGGTGTTGTTGTGGAGAAGAATTGGGTCCTCTCTGTTGACCAATGCCAGATGGAGGCATTGCGGTTTTTGGTGCATTTCCTCGATTTGCTGAGCATGCTTCTCAGATGTAATGGTTTTGTTGGGATTCAGAAAGCTGTAGTGGATCAGGCCAGCAGAAGACCACCAAACAGTGATCATGACCTTTTTTTGGTGCAAGTTTGGCTTTTGTAAGCTGGAGCTTCTTCTCGGTTCAACCACTGAGCTGGTCATCACTGATTGTAAAAAAAATTCTCTTATCATCACACATCACATCCAATCAAGAAATTGTTCATTGTTGTTGTGTAGAATAAAAGAAGACAACGTTTCAAAAGGATGATTTTTTTTTTTTTTTTTGATTTGCAGTCAGCTTTTTCACCTTTCCAGTTTGCTTCGAATGCTGAACAACTGTAAAATTGTTGAGGTTGAGTTCTTTGGCAATTTCTCACGTAGTTATAGGATGATCATCTTTGATAATGGCTCTCAATTGGTCATCATCAACTTCTAATGGCTGGCCACTATGATCCTCATCATGAAGGCTCTCCTTTCCTTTGAAAACCTTGCAAACCACCACTGCACTTTACATTCATAAGCAGTTCCTGGGCCAAGTGTGCTGTTGACATTGCAAGTTGTCTCTGCTGTTTCTAGAACTCATTTTGAACTCGGACAAGAAATTGCTTGAATTTGCTCTTTGTCTAATGTCATTTCCCTAATCTAAAGTAAATACAAAATAAATAGCAAGTAATTGTTGCGTGGAGAATTCTGTAGACAGAGAGCCTGGCGGGCTACAGTCCATGGGGTTGCAAAGAGTTGGACATGCCTGAGTGGCTAACACAGGGGTGAGTCGCAGTGTCACAGAGCTGGCATCCTGTCTGAATCAAGGCTCAGAGCAAGACCATCTATTTCTGTTCTACTGAGTTTTCTATTCTGCTGTGGTAATTTCTCAACAACTACTCTCCAGAGTAATTTACCTTCTGGTGGACTTCCCTGGTGGCCCAGATGGTAAAGCGTCTGCCTACAATGCGGGAGACCTGGGTTCAGTCCCTGGGTTGGGAAGATCTCCTGGAGAAGGAAATGGGCACTCCAGTATTCTTGCCTGGAAAATTCCATGGACAGAGAAGCCTGGGAGTCTACAGTCCATGGGGTCACAAAGAGTCAGATATGACTGAGCGACTTCAATTTCCTTTCCTTTAAATCTTAAATACTGATAGTGGAACTCTGTTCTGTAATTCTCATGCTTTTATTTTTTTAATTTCTCAAAGATTAAGATAAAGCACTAGTCATCAGTCTAAGATACCTGATGATATTCAGGTCTTTGAGCCTGGTGATGAGAGGTATACAGATGAAGTTCTCATATCCCAAAACAGACAAATCAAATCTGATGCATGAAAATTGGTACCTCCTTTTCTTTTCTGCTGTAGGAGAGATTTTTAATAACAGTCATTCATAAGATTAATGTGCTAGGCTGGATTTTTAAAATTCTTTGCCAATAATAGTTAAAACCTTAAGTGAACATCTATTATGTGCAAAGTATATGATAAATACTTTATGGAATTAACTATTTTATTTTTGTAGCAATCTAGTGACTTAGATAATATTTTTATCTGTTTTAAAGACATGAAAACTGATACTTTCACAATATAAGAGATTTGCCCCCCAAAATTTGTTCAGTACCTAGAGTTAGCCAAACTTGGGGTTAAGGGCACAGTCTTACAGACCACCAGAGTTTTCCCAAGACTTCTGACACCAATTGCCAGTTTGGAAGTTTCCCAAAATAGCAGAGTTTCTGTAATTTGCTAATAAGACTCACAGAAATCACTGAAGCCTACTATAGTCACAGTCTTGTTTATGACAAGCAAAAGATGCACATGAAACAGATGCATAGAGTGGAATCTGGGAGTGAGAAGGCTCCAAATGTAGTTTCTAAGTCTCCAGGTTTGCTTTATCTATCTGGCATCAATGTGTGTCACAATACATGCACGCATTATAGTCAACCCAAGAAGTTTCTATAGACAGGATGTAGATAGGATGTCTTCATTATATAGACAATATGGATTGAATTTTTGCCCAAAAGATTGAACTCAATATCCACCTACTCTGGAAGTTAGGCTGATAGCACACTAGCTAAAGCCACATCTCTCTCTCTCTCTCTTTTTTTTTGGCCTGGCCAGCCTCCATCCTGAGACATCTCATTAACATACACTTTCATATCTAGGGGCCTGGTCATCTAAACATTCAGATGTGGTCCTAGGGGCCCACTGTAAATAACAAAGACACTCTTATCATTCAGGAAATTCCAAGGGTTTAGAGGCTGCCTTCCAAGAACCAGAGACAAAGATCAGCTGCATTCTTTATTATATACTCAGTTAATAAATTTCAGAATTGAAATTTAATACTAGATCCACTGGGCTCCAGATAGTAGGATGTGCATTTTTTTCTCATTTGCCTAGCACAGTACCAAATACACACTAAGTGCCCAATAAATCTTAATTAAATAGAAGAACAAGTCAGATTTTTTTTCCTTCTGCACAGACAGGGTAAACAGAGTCAGTTGTTAATTTTAAAACCTTTAAAATGAGCTTTTGTTCTCCTAAAAACAGCTTGCTGTACTGTGTTCAGTTATGTCTGATTCTTTGCAACCCCATGGACTGTGGCCCACCTGGCTGCTCTGTCCATGGGATTTCCCAGGCAAGAATACTGGAGTAGGTTGCTATGCCTTCTCCAAGGGATCTGCCTGATCCAGGGATTGGACCCAAGTCTCTTGCATCTCCTGCATTGGCAGGAAGATTCTTTATGATTTGCCACTTGCTATGTCTCTTGAGAAATCTGTATGCAGGTCAGGAAGCAACAGTTAGAACTGGACATGGAACAACAGACTGGTTCCAAATAGGAAAAGGAGTACATCAAGGCTGTATATTGTCACCCTGCTTATTTAACTTATATGCAGAGTACATCATGAGAAACGCTGGACTGGAAGAAGCACAAGCTGGAATCAAGATTGCCAGGAGAAATATCAATAACCTCAGATATGCAGATGACACCACCCTTATGGCAGAAAGTGAAGAGGAGCTAAAGAGTCTCTTGATGAAAGTGAAAGAGGANATCGCCAGGAGAAATATCAATAACCTCAGATATGCAGATGACACCACCCTTATGGCAGAAAGTGAAGAGGAGCTAAAAAGCCTCGTGATGAAAGTGAAAGAAGAGAGTGAAAAAGTTGGCTTAAAGCTCAACATTCAGAAAACGAAGATCATGGAATCTGGCTCTATCACTTCACGGGAAATAGATGGGGAAACAGTGGAAACAGTGTCAGACTTTTTTTTCTGGGATCCAAAATCACTGCAGATGGTGATTGCAGCCATGAAATTAAAAACACTTACTCCTTGGAAGAAAAGGTATGACCAACCTAGACAGCATATTCAAAAGCAGAGACATTACTTTGCCAACAAAGGTCCATCTAGTCAAGGCTATGGTTTATCCAGTGGTCATGTATGGATGTGAGAGTTGGACTGTGAAGAAAGCTGAGCGCCAAAGGTTTGATGCTTTTGAACTGTGGTGCTGGAGAAGACTCTTGCGAGTCCATTGGACTGCAAGGAGATCCAACCAGTCCATCCTAAAGGAGATCAGTCCTGGGTGTTCACTGGAAGGACTGATGCTGAGGCTGAAACTCCAATACTTTGGCCACCTCATGCAAAGAGTTGACTCATTGGAAAAGACCCTGATGCTGGGAGGGATTGGGGGCAGGAGAAGGGGACGACAGAGGATGAGATGGCTGGATGGCATCACCAACTTGATGCACATGAGTTTGGGTGAACTCTGGGAGTTGGTGATGGACAGGGAGGCCTGGCGTGCTGCGACTCATGGGGTGGCAAAGAGTCGGACACGACTGAGCGACTGAACTGAACTGAACATGTATTATGGGCTTCCCAGGTGGTACAGTGGTAAAGAACCTGCTCTCCAATGTAGAAGCTGCAGGAGACGCAGGTTCAATCCCTCAGTCAGGAAGATCCCCTGGAGGAGGCAATGGTAATCCGCTCCAGTATTCTTGCCTGGAAAATTGCATGGACAGAGCAGCCTGGCGGGCTACAGTCCATGGGGTCTCAAAGAGTTGGACATGACTGAACACATGTGCTCTTTTATCTTTTATTCACTTTACTGTTAATATTATACTTTTTCATTATGTCCTATAATACGTATACTTTGTGATATTCCGAGATATAGACAAGCTTTTTTTTTTTCTTTCTCCTTTGAACATTGATTTAACATCACAAATGTAACTGGTGTTCAGAGGAACAAAAATTAGGAAATGGTGCCTTAATGAAAGTTCAGAATAAAGTTTAAAGCTATAGACTAAACAGAAAACTAAATCATTTACTCAAGTAAATATCTGCACACCAAGGTCATGATGGCTCACATGTTAAGTAGAAAATCAATTCAATCATTAAATAATTCTGACAGAATGTCTTATTCATCTACACATGTATTTAGAGTAGGTGCTATTTTATTTTTATTTTTAACTAAGATAAATGTCTCAATTTTCTTTTTATTTAGTAATAAAAGATGAAATCCAGGGCTGTCTTATAAACATTTGTAGATTCAGAACTCATCACTGCAAGAAAGCAATGTGGACATTTTATTATTATAAGTCAAGGTAAGACCACTTCTCTCATCTCTTCATTTTCTTTGGTAGCTTTATTTTGAGCAAAGTATGAAATAATACACTATACTGAAATAATATGTTGTTCTGATTTCCTTGGAATTAACACCGAGTCTTTCTTGATCAAGAATAAACTATTTTATCACATTCCCATCATATTTAAAGTCTTTTCTAGTATTTTACAAAATATCCTAGTAACAATTTTGTTACTCTTTAGATATATTTCTTAAAAACATGCTTGTTTTTACTGGACTAAATAAAGCATTGTGTACATCAATTATATAATATTGGGTTGGCCAAAAACTTGTTCATTTCTGTAATATGCAAAAACCCAAATGAACTTTTTAGCCAACCCAATAAATATAAAACATTTTCAAGAGTCAAGACATGCACAAATAACTTATTTTCCCTTGGTTTTCTAAAAACTCTAATCATTTTAGAACTTCTTAGTAATAATAGGAACTCTCTTGGGGTTATTTAGACACAGTTATTTAAAGGAAAGTTTCCTCTCAAGGAAGAGGATTAAAACTAAGGCCAGGGTACTATGACAAATACGACCCACATGGTACATAGGAAAGAGACGGAGATGACGCATAGGGGAAACAGGCCGGGCTTAGTGCTCTGACTAGTGGCGTGTACTTAAACCTAAATAGACTTAATTACTGTGTGTGTGTGTGTGTGTGTGTGTGTGTGTGTGTGTGTGTGCACTAAGTCACTCAGTCATGACCGACTCTCTGTGACCCCGTGGGCTATGGCCCGCCTGGCTTCTCTGCTCATGGAATTTTCCAGGCAAGAATACTGGAGCAGGTTGCCATTTCCAACTGCAGGGGATCTTCCTGAGCCAGGGATCGAACTCGCATCTCTTGCAGCTCCTGCACTAACAAGCGGATTCTTTCCCACTGCACCATACTTGAGAGAATTGGCCTTGATACTCTCTAAGCCTAAAGTCTATGTTCCCTCAGGATTTCCATCTATAGAATTCTTACTCTGCATTTCCAACTCTTCACTCTCTATCATGTACCAGACATTGTATAAGATGAATAAATATGTGCCTGCTTTCAGGGCTCAGAGAGGGAGAAAAGATATCCAAATTATACAAATACCTACATCTCATGATGAATGTCTGTACAGTCAAGCACTGAAAAAAGGAACCAGGAAGCATCACAGTGGGGGTATGATTCAGGGCAGATGTTGTAAATACATGACCATTTCTTAGGTAAATTAAAGGGAAGAATACAGCAGACACAGACAGTGGCCAAAGGACAGTGGCTTCAAGGACCCAGGGTTTAGGAGGAAAAGAGTTGTAGACAAGGAAAAGGCCAGGAAATGAGTGATAATGTGACAGGCTACTTACATGTTCTTAAGCATGCAGGCAACTGGTCAGATGCGTGTTTCAACATAAATATGAGCCAGTACACCAAGGATGGGCTTCCAGAAGACACTCTGGGGAGGGAATCTAGGGAGAAATGGAACTGCCTGATCTGATGCAGATACTAATTAGATGCCAACCTTCTGTGTTGCTAACAGAAAGGAAATATGCATGTTTCTAGTCACTGGTGCTAGTGGGGCCACTGGTATCTTATTAAGAAACATGAGAGACTCTGACTCACATTCTTGGCCCCAGTGTTGGGTCACCACATTCTCACATAAAGAAAAGTTAAAATTGTACCTGTATTCGTGTGCCTACTTCTCAGAAACTACTTTAGATATGTTTGAATGCTTAACTCATAATTTACCTGCATCTTCCAATCTCCAAGAAACTATGGAGACAAAAGATAACTGACATGTAGAAAACTGTGGGAGGATAGTGACTTACTAATTACCAAGCACTCTACCAGACAGTAAAAATGATGCAATAAGAACCCAGATTCAGATCTTTCTTGTGTCGATTTTTACATGTTGACATAAACTCCAGCAACCTCATCCATTGGAGGCTTAACTTATTCATACTTGAATTCTGGCCTATTAATTATCTAAATCAGCCACAGTCATTCATCCATGTCCACAAAATATAATTAAGTACTTTAGTAATAAAATATTGAATGATGCCTATGACAGTTAAAGGAATGAATGTGTCTTCCTAAAAGCCTAAATGGTTTTAGGGAACTATTTGGACACTGGGGTGATCCGTTCTTTTTTTTAAAGAAATATTTTATGATTCTAATCAACCTATCACTAAATGCACATAGTGATATATTATACATGACCAACCTTTCAGTTCAGTTCAGTCGCTCAGTCGTGTCCATCACCATCTCCCGGAGTTCACTCAGGCTCACGTCCATCGAGTCCGTGATGCCATCCAGCCATCTCATCCTCTGTCGTCCCCTTCTCCTCCTGCCCCCAATCCTTCCCAGCATCAGAGTCTTTTCCAATGAGTCAACTCTTCGCATGAGGTGGCCAAAGTACTGGAGTTTCAGCTTTAGCATCATTCCTTCCAAAGAAATCCCAGGGCTGATCTCCTTCAGAATGGACAGGTTGGATCTCCTTGCAGTCCAAGGGACTCTCAAAAGTCTTCTCCAACACCACAGTTCAAAAGCATCAGTTCTTCGGTGCTCAGCCTTCTTCACAGTCCAACTCTCACATCCATACATGACTACTGGAAAAATCATAGCCTTGACTAGATGGACCTTAGTCGGCAAAGTAATGTCTCTGCTTTTGAATATGCTATNCTACTATGGAACTGAGATACAGAGAGATTAAAAAATGTATCCAAAGTCACACAACTAACTACTAAGCATAAACTGAGCACCAATTTTCATAGTCCATGTTCCGTGTTTTCTATTTACTACTTACGAGAGTAAAAGTAAAAAAAAAAAAGTTAGAAATTCAGAATTAATTTGACAATGACTATTAAATTTTTTGAGGCCAGAGGTACTGAAAACTAATATTCAGGCAAGATTAGAAGAAAGATGCTTCTAAGTGATCTAGAAAGCCATTGCTGAAGTTCAGACTTGTGTCATTGAGACCTGTATTAGGATTGTTCTAGAAGAACCATTAATATGGTCAGGCTCTGGGTGGCTGACTCATCAAGATGTGTATAAGAGACAGTAAATAAGCAGGGTGACAATATACAGCCTTGACGGACTCCTTTTCCTATTTGGAACCAGTCTGTTGTTCCATGTCCAGTTCTAACTGTTGCTTCCTGACCTGCATACAGATTTCTCAAGAGGCAGGTTAGGTGGTCTGGTATTCCCATCTCTTTCAGAATTTTCCACAGTTTCTTGTGATCCACACAGTCAAAGGCTTTGGCATAGTCAATAAAGCAGAAATAGATGTTTTTCTGGAACCAATCTTTGCCATCATGTATTTTCTTTGGATAACACTGCTGACAATTGATGTATTAATTGAGAAACTTCTGGGGGATGCAGTTCTATAGGTCATTTTAAAAAATCCTCAGATCATGTTATAATGCTGCTCTGTCATCCTGTTATATAGAAATTAAAATACAACAAAACCTGACTGGCTGCCCTGTGCTCAGCAATAATCTGGGGAGCCATAACAACTCTGTTTTTCATCTGTATCTGTGGAACTGAATGCTTTCTGAATATTATATGGAAACACTGCTACTGTATCTGAACACTTTGATATGCACATATGAGATAATCACTGCTGCAAGTTCAAGTTCATTACAGCCTCATTTCAAGTTCCAGCTGGGAATTAAACTAAAATTGAGACTGAAATGGGTTTTGTTATCCCTATTGAGCTACTTAGAGGAAGATGGCTCATAATGATAGAGCGAGTGATTGCCTCTTGGGTCTGAAAACACATAGAATTTGAGATGGTTCACTACATACACACACACAATAATCTAAAAATCAGATCATTCCACCAATAGTCCATAGAGTCCCTTTTTTTCTTTTATTGAGAACTAACTTAATTATAAGTGTCTGCTTGCCCAGATTAAGGATTTGCAACATTGATTTTAATATTTTTCCAATCTATTACTAAAACTAGTGCTGTGATTATAGGAGGCTGTATAGTCACAAAAGACTCCTAAATCATGTTTAAATATATTCACAGACATATAATGACATTGTTGAGCATTAAGTGTTTAGGAAATGGAGATAGCAATATATATAAGTGATAATCTTTATTACACACTATTTATAAAAGAGGAATGGATGAAGGTCTTTATATCAGTTATCTTATTCAGAATGATCTGTTCTACTGAATTTGTATGGATGCTTCACAGTCATCTAATTTTAACTATAGTCATTAGCCGAAGATTGCTTATTAAGCATTTTGTGGTATGCACCACCAAGTACATACGTGTGTGTGTGTATAAGATCCTACTGACTAGCTTGAACCTTTTAGATTCTTTATTAGCCTCAAAATTCCAACAAATATTTCTTGTGGACTCACTTGTGTGGCATCTGTAATTTCAGAGTCACAGGAACCACGGAGCTAACTATTATCTATCCATTTTCAATAGCACAGTGCAGTAAAGTTGGATTGATGGTTAAATAAACCACTGTCAATACTGACAATCACTGATTTCTAAGAGGTATCTAAAAAAAGATTGAAACGTTGCTTTTTTTTTTTTTTTTTGCCACTTTTAATGATACACACGACTCTGAGGTACAAACAAACTCTGGAGTTTTCATATGGAAGAGGCCAGGGTAAATACAACCATCAATCCCAAATTCATAAACTACAATAGGTCTTTGTCAAATAGCAAAGTCATTTTCTCTCTTTTCTCTGAGGCTCATGTATACTTTAAGGTTGATAATATAATGCCTATTAAATTCTTGATGCAAGTCAACAGCAGAAAGGAGACATTTAATCTAACTACTTGTGTTCCATTCACAAATAGTTTTAAAATAAACATTATCACAAGGCTATTATTTTTCAGATGGTTTAAAAAATTTTTTTTCCTCAGAGCATTTTTAGGAAGCTATTTTAGGTCTAATTTGCTCTCTATTCCAACAGCATACGATAGTATAAGAGGTTAGCTCTCCATTCAATATTATGTTTAAAGCACTGAAGAATTAATATACTACTCTCCCCTGACAATTATGAATCAGATACTCAAGAACAAGAAGGGTTTGAGATTTAAAGAAATTGAATAAAAAAAATTAAAGTAAAATTCTATGTTGCAGCAGTAATATTAAAAAAAAATTTTTTTTAAATCTAGTTTTACAACAAACGGGGAGAGTTCTTACACAAAAATTCATTCATGATTATCTGTTGCAAGGTGTCTGGCCCTAAGAAACTTCTCTTCATTCTTGGAATAAAGGAGGTAGGTGAATTTGGGTTGAATAGTTATGATGTTTACAACAATTGAGAGGAGGTCAACTCAAACTGAAACTAATGGGAGATGTTAGGTTTGGTTTGCATCACAGATTTCTCTCCCAAATGTACTAACTGTCTTGGTTGCCTCATCAGGCTAATGATGCCAGTTATAAAGGGGGAAGGTGTAGACAGATTAAAAATCATGGAGAAAACCAATGTATTTGGAGAGGGATAAGGGCTCCTGGACCTGGATACCTATAAAAGTCATATTTCTAGCCTTTTTTTAAGGTCATTGCCTTTTCAGAAATCATAACTTGAAAAAGTAATCTACTTTTAATATTTATTGTCAATATGCAGCAATAATACCAGGGTCACCTTCTCTCTGAAGCACCAACAGTGTTCCATGCTCCCCACTACCACCTCTCTGGGAATCAGCTGCTCTCTTATCTTTGTTTCCAAAGCAGTTTACACATAATATCACAAAAACTTAATCCACCATTATTTATTTGCTTGTGTTTCTCTCTCAGAAGGCTATGAAGCTTTTTGAGGACAAAGGACACATCATACTCACAGATATTGGGTTGGCCAAAAATGTTCATTCTGATATTTTGGCTGACTTATGGAAAAATACAAATGAACTTTTTGGCCAATCCAATATCTATCTATATTTAATGTGAAGCATGATGTTCAGCAAATAATACGCACACAAAAACTTCTTTCTTCTATAAGAGAGAACTCTGAACCACCCATTTCTTATGGTTAATGGCTTCCACCATAGTGGCATAACAACCCGGAATAAAATGAAATACTTCTGTAGGAAGAATTAATAGGGTTCTGGTCAACCAAGAATAGCCTATATAGGCCCTGTGTTGCAGAAAGTAACAGAAGGAAGAAGTAGGTCATCACCAGACTGGAAATTTGCCCTTTGTGATAGTAAGGAGACCTTGAGGGAGACTTGGCTCCAGCCTAACAATGGCACAAAATTGAGCTCGCTCAGGAGTCTGACTATTCACTTCACTACCTGGCTGGTACTTTGGGGCTTTTATGAGAAAAAGTAACTATACAGGTCCCATGTAACTTCAGCTCCTCACCAACAGCCTGTTCTTTTTGACATCATTACCCTGCTTGTTCAGTGGGGAGCTAAAGTGAACTTGAACCAAATCCAAATTGCATATGTCACCACCTTGCAAACTTGGTTAAGACTTTGTGGTGTGGTTAGGCCAACAGTCAACCACAAATTGGTTTCAGAGTCATTACATGCTATTACACATGAGTACGTTTTGGTTTTACACCTTGTGTGATTTTTCAATGTTGGTATTTCACTGTATCCAAAAGACTACTTTCATGAATATCTCTTTTAAATATTCATTTTCTTACTTATTTATATAAAATTTTAAAGTCCTTAAATTACCTATTAATTAGATATCATTGTTTAGAAATATATTCTATTATAAATCTCAGCCCCATTTCTTAAAGCATAGAAAATATACAATATGGCCACCATACTTATTTGGGCCATTATACTTATCTCAGAGGTATGGTTGACAAGAATAAAAATATATACATTTAAATTTCACTGCAAAATATTATCCCAGTAGAGCTCAAGAGAAAGCTTGCTAGAGAGCAGTATATATGAAAAAGGACTACATGTTTCAATTTATTACACAGTGAGAAAAAATTGTTTTATAAAGGTCATGAAATTTATGGATCCAAGAACAAACAGGTAAACACAGATCAGGAGAGACATCCTAGGCTCTTAGAAGCATGCACTTGGAGTCAGATGGCCTCACACTGCTTCCTCAGGTGGGAGCCACTGAGCAAGTCATTCAGCCCCTCAAGGGAGGTTTTCTCATTTTAAAACTTAATCCTTAAGCTATAAAACAAAGTTTTGGGAAGTTCATATTCGTGAAGTGCTTAGAAAAGTGCCTAGTAGATTGTCAGCATTATATAAAGAAAGGAAGAAAGGGAGGGATGAAGGGAAGGAAATGCAGACCTTTGTTCTCTTTTATTCTGTGTTCTCCATATTACATTTAGAACATGGTGTTGAGTTCTGCTTATAATCATTTACATAGGGCATTATGCAGAATCTCGGAAAATGGGACAGATGCACCTGCTTGCAGGGCATGAACAGAGATGTAGAGAACTGCAGAGAATGGACATGTGGGCACGGCGAGGGTCGGGGGGGAGGGAGAGGGAATGAAATGGGACATCAGGATTGACATATACACACTACTGTGTGTAAAACAGACAGACAGTGGCGCGCTGCTCTACAGCACAGAGAGTTCAGCTCAGTGCTCTGTAGAGACCTAGAGCGGCGGGATGGGGGTGAGGGTGGAAGGAAGGCTCAAGAGGGAAGAGATGTATGTATACATATAGCTGATTCATTTAATTGTACAGCAGGAACTAACACAATACTGCAAAGCAATTATATGCCAATAAAAAAAAGAATGCATTGAGAGAGAGTGGCAATATAGTTGAGAAAGGGCAGAAGGAGTAACATCTAGTTTTACACCTTAAGGGGATTCAAACAATTAAGCAGAACACAGCAACAATCTTCAAATACTTGCAGGCTGACAAAACAGGAAATACTGACTCTATGTTGATCTAGGCAGATGAATGGATTAATGATTGGGAATTCTAGGGTGACAGATTTCAGGTAAATATGAAGGCTGCTCTGCTGCTCAGTCACTTCAGTCGTGTCCGACTCTGTGTGACCCCATAGACAGCAGTCCAACAGGCTCCCCCGTCCCTGGGATTCTCCAGGCAAGAACACTGGAGTGGGTTGCCATTTCCTTCTCCATTGTGTGAAAGCGAAAAGTGAAAGTGAAGTCGCTCAGTCGCGTCCGACTCCCAGCGACCCCATGGACTGCAGCCTACCAGGCTCCTCCATCCATGGGATTTTCTAGGCAAGAGCACTGGAGTGGCTTGCCATTGCCTTCATTTTATAAAATGTATAGCTGTCCAATTATGGCATGGGTTGATACACAAAGGACCTCCCTACTATTGGACATGTACAAGTAAAGGTTAGCTGACAATCTGTCAGGGATGTTGTATAAATTCCTGCCTTGGTTGGCAGGGTCACTAGGTAATCTCTAAGGTCCTTTCCAAATACTAAGCCTTAAAATACCATTAGTATGAAAAGTTACAAGTGCACAGAAATGGAAGTGGTTTGAAAACTGACTTTTAGGAGAATAATAATCAAGGTTTGAAAAACATTTTATTCTGTACCAAAAGCTTGCAGTCCTTCACCAACCCATGTAAATATTTAGGGGAAGTTGATGTGTCAAGATATGATTATTTTTTGTTTCTCAGTTTGTCTCATTTTGAGACATAACATGATGGAGTTTTTTTTTATTACTTAATATTAAATTAAGCAATTGAAACACTAGTGTAAGAATGGGTATATCTCTCACAAGTCACAGTGACTGAGTCATCTGAAATTAAAGTCGCTCAGTCGTGTCCAACTCTGCAACTTCATGGACTATCCATGGAAATCTCCAGGCCAGAATACTGGCGTGGGTAGCCTTTCCCTTCTCCAGGGGATCTTCCCAACCCAGGAATCGAATCCAGGTCTCCCACACTGCAGGCGGATTCTTTACCAGCTAAGCCATAAGGGAAGCCCAGATCATCTCAATCAGGATGTAATTTACAAACAAGATCAAATTAGGTCCAAGCAAAGCAAATATTAAATAATTTATATATGTGTATATAAACATATATATATTGCTTAATATCTATATCTTTGGCTTTGAAAGTAAGTCAAAGAGTAATATTTAAAAAGTTCATTGCCATTTACTTTTTCATTTCAGTTATTTTATTTGGATCATAAGTTTTGTAAGGATGACAAACTCATTTTGACCAAAAAAAAAAAAAATAAATAAAAGGTGACTTTAGTCTGTTCTCTGAAGTGGATTTAGACTGTTCCCTCAAACACACAGATTTAACCTTGCTCCAGTATACGCTCTTACTGTTGCTCAGAGAAGTATATCTTCTCACAGTCGAATCAGTTCAGAATCAAGAAGGAATGTCCTGTTTCACTCCAGCATGTCTGTTCTCACCCACCATCACATTAGATACAAGTACAGAACCTTTCCTAGTGGCTCAGATGCAATGCAGGACACCTGGGTTCAATCTCTGAGTTGTGAAGATCCCCTGGAGAAGGGAATGGCTACCCACTTCAGTGTTCTTGCCTGGAGAATTCCATGGACAGAGGCGCCTAGTGGGCTACAGTCCATAGGGTACAAAGATTAGGATATAAGTGAGCTGGTATCTTTCTTTCTTTCTTATCTACATAAATCAGAAAGCTTATTTCCCCCCTGCATCTTGCACAAACATAGGTCCAGATTTGTTCAAGATATTTTTGTTTCATTTTTTCTTGACTGTGATAAAATGAATTCAATCAAAAAGTTTTGTTTCTTTACTAATCGAACTTCAGGAGGAAATTAGCAGAGTTCAGCAACATATTGGCAAAATGTGCTAATATTATTTTAACATTTAGGTGGACAGATGGATATTCAAAGGGAATTGCTTTGAAATTTAACTATAACTAAAAAAAATATACACATAAATTCATTTTTCATTAGCATTACTAAATCAACATACCCAGATTCTCATCCCATTTTAAAGTATGGTATATTTCTCATTTTCCTTTCACTCCAGTGTCTGTACTAAGATTGTTAGTGTTTCCTTCTTTTCTTATTCAAGCAATGTGAGCAAAGGTAGCAAAATAAACATACACACATTTATCATAAAACTATGTAAAGCAGATTGCAAAAAAATGGCTTTCTTTTATCTTGCCATAAACAGAAACAAAATAGTTTCCATCTACCATTATGATCTGAAACTATAACCTTAGTAACATAAGATTGTAATTTATAAAAGAACTTCAAAGACTGTATTTTAAATTTATAACTGACTACATGAATATCAAACAGTATTACTTTCTAAAAATAGATTTATTTAACCTCCAAATAAAGTTTCATGATTTAGAATTAATTTCCCATTATCTAGGGTATCTATTATCTGCTCAGGAACCACACAATCTATTAGCAACTTTAAAGTTATTAACATAAACAGTGAAATCAATTATATTTATGTAATCCAACCACAGAGGAAAAAGATTAAACTCAGCAAATGCTTGTTGTAGTCTGGGCTTTCCACACATTTCTCGTGATCAGGCTGAACCCATGGCAAGTCTATAGAGCTGCCTAAGTTGCCCTTTTACTTTATGACCATCCATTTGATCACATGGACCCCGTATATATGCTTCCCTGGTGGCTCAGATGGTAAAGAATCTGCCTGCAAAGATTGAACCTGGGTTCAATCTCTGGGTCAGGAAAATCCCCTGGAGAAAGAACTGGCAACCCACTCCAGTATTCTTGCCTGGAGAATTTCATGGACAAAAAAGCCTGGTGGGCTACAGTCCATGGGACTGTAAAGAGTCGGACACGACTGAGTGATTGACACACACACACACATACACATCCTACATATATTCATGAGAGTTTTTCTTTTTTATAGGAAAAGTGGTTTTCCTTTTTTTTTTAATAGAGACTGGAGAGCAGAAGGAAGAAATTTTCAATAAATGTATCTATTTCAAGAGCAACTGCTATAAAATCAATTCATTCTTGTAAAGGGAAGACATTTCCCCCTTCTTTTTCTAGCAAAAATAATATCTCTTGACAGCGCTAAGATGCCTTTTTCTCACTTTTGTTCTAGTCTTTCCAAGAGAAAAAAATCTTTATCACAAAATCAAATAAAACTGTTATAAAAATTCCACCTCTGAGTTTGTTATAAAATTAAACTGGGTTCGGAAACTGAACAACCGATGAATCTACTGTATTTCTATTTTCTAGAGCAACAGAGCAGTCAAAGTGATTTGCAAACTCTGCGGCATCCAAAAACATTATTTTCTCAAATAGTTGAGAGGAGAAACATCATTTTGAAAAGACATAAATTCAGATACTTCTGTGGAAGAGACTAGTTTTTCCTTTTTTTTGCAGTTAAAATAAACCCTCTAGATCGATATTATTCAACTTGATTTGATGAGTGCTAAGAGCAGCTCTAGGAAAAGTCTTGAGCCTAGTAGATAAGGAATGCTTTATGTGATTTTATTCTTAAGTATTTACATCCCATCTTGCTTTAAGAAGAATATAAGACAATCTAAATGGATACATAAAATGTACTAAGTTATCAAGAATGGGTTGTGAAAAGAGCTATACAGGGCAAGGGTTGTGTCATAAAACTGAACCAGAAATGAAGCCACTGTATTAAAAATAGAAAGCTTATAAAAGAATGCTATACATTTGAAGTGCCCAGAACACTTACATTACTCATTTTAAGTTGAAAATATCATAAGTCAAAACTGCATTTAATGCATCTAACCTACAGATCGTTATAGCTTACCCTAGACTACCTTTAGCATACTCAGAACACCTATATTAACCTACAGTGGCATAAAAATCATCTAACACAAAGCTTATTTTATGATATAGTCTTGAATATCTCATGTAAGTTATTAAATATTGTACTAAAAGTGAAACAGAGTGGTTTTACTTAACATGACATCCTGCTCTCTACTATGCTGGCTTGATGGTTAGATTTTAGATGATTTAGGGCAGTGAAATTCCCAAAACAATTTTGTGATACTTGAAAAGTATCACATGCGACTTGTTACTACTAATCAGCTACCAATTTTGTAAACGATATGTTTTATAAATTACACCCTTGATCCCTATAAAGATGTCATTCACAATCCCATAAATTCTGATGGGCTCAATGAATGGAAGAGAATGTGGTGTAATTGTGCATATTATATTTTTGCCCACAGGACTTGAGATCATTATCCTCAGATACAAATGTATTACACAGGGCATTTGAACTTGGTCATCTGTGATCTTCTGATCAGTTTGCAATATCTTGACTGCTTTTTTCATAAACTCTATTGCTTCCCGGTCCAGTTTTCATTAGATAGCCTGTGAAGACATTCAGTTTGTTACCCTGGGCTAGTGATTAGGGCTCTACAACCAAAATTCAGGTTAGAAGGAGACTTGAAACTCTTTTAATAAAAGTGTTTTCTTGAGTATAGTAAGCACTTCGACAAAGTCAGGAATTTTTATGCAGTACACTGACAATACATTGATTTGAATAGTTTCAAATTTATTCTCATGTGCTTTAGGGAAAACATAACAAACATAACAAGTGCATGAATTCATGGACATCCTTGCCCTGGTCAAGACTACAATAAATGTCTATTCAGGTGACACTTGTAGAAAAATCATGAGGTAGTTAAATGAATAACTGAGATTTGGGTAGCATTATTGTATGGGAATGGAATGCCATAACAAACTTGGAAAAGACTCATTAGAAGACCCTGATGCTTGAGGGATGAAAGACTGAAGGCAGGAGGAGAAAGAGATAACAGAGGATGAGATGGTTGGATGGCATCACCAATTCAATGGACATGACTTTGAGCAAACTCCGGGAGATAGTGGACAGGGAAGCCTGGCATCCTGCAGTTCATGGGGTCACAGGGTTGGATACGAATAGCAACTGAACAACAGCAGCAATAAACTTGTAAACTTTAAAGCAAATAGGATTTGAGATAGAACTACGATATGGAAGTTTCATGTCCATACATATTTTTGATTTTGCCTTTGAACACAGCATTCAGGTTCAACAATATGAGGCTACACCACTAGCTTCCTTGAGTCTTGTTTCAACTTCCTGGGAGCACAGATGAACTTGCTGGATTTCAGTATAGCCACAGTCCACACATCATTCAGGCCTGCGCCGCCTGTATCTCTAGCTTCTCTAATGAGAACAAGCCATTTCTGGGACTAGTTTCTGCTACACCTCATTTTCTAAGAGCAAAAGCATCAATCATCTCCCTCATCGCCAATAGGTTTTTGTTGTGTCTCAGCTGGAAGTTTCCTTCCCTTGTCTCAAAGGGAGCTCTAAAAAGTCTCAGATTATCTCACAGGCTCCTGTCAAAACACTGTGCATTTCACTTTCCAAACCCAAGAGATTTTTCTGTCCTATTTCACTGTGCTTTCATTTTTAAAGAAAATAAACAAAACAAATAAAAATGTCCTTAAAAAAAAAACTACCACTTCTGAAACACTCTTTTCTAGAACTTGACTGAAATGCAGTAAACCAGTGCTTTATAAATGCTGGGACCTTTTTGGGAAGTCCCAGTTATATGCAAACCCCCACTATATGAAACAATAAAGATCAGCTATCAAGAGTGAAAATAAGGATGGCCAGGAAATATTTAGAAAGATGTTTAATATAATATATTATTGGGAAAATACTAATAAAGCCAAGATATCATTTTTTACCCATAGGATTGGTAAATTAAAAAAATAAAAAACAAAACTCATAGTACAAATATGGGATCATATACAAAAAAGATCTTCAAAACCAAGATAATCACGATGGTGTGATCACTCACCTAGAGTCAGACATCCTGGAATGTAAAGTCAAGTGGGCCTTAGGAAGCATCACTACGAACGAAGCTAGTGGAAGTGATGGAATTCCAGTTGAGCTATTTCAAATCCTGAAAGATGATGCTGTGAAAGTGCTGCACTCAATATGCCAGCAGATTTGGAAAACTCAGCAGTGGCCACAGGACTGGAAAAGGTCAGTTTCATTCCAATCCCAAAGAAAGGCAAACCAAAGAATGCTCAAAATACCGCACAATTGCACTCATCTCACACTCTAGTAAAGTAATGCTCAAAATTCTCCAAGCAAGGCTTCAGCAATACGTGAACTGTGAAGTTCCAGATGTTCAAGCTGGTTTTAGAAAAGGCAGAGGAACCGGAGATCAAATTGCCAACATCCACTGGATGATGGAAATAGCAAGAGAGTTCCAGAAAAACATCTATTTCTGCTTTATTGACTATGCCAAAGCCTTTGACTGTGTGGATCACAAGAAACTGTGGAAAATTCTGAAAGAGATGGGAATACCAGACCACCTGACCTGCCTCTTGAGAAACCTATATGCAGGTCAGGAAGCAACAGTTTGAACTGGACATGAAACAACAGACTGGTTCCAAATAGGAAAACGAGTATGTCAAGGCTGTATATTGTCACCCTACTTCTTTAACTTATATGCAGAATACATCATGAGAAATGCTGGTCTGGAAGAAGCACAAGCTGGAATCAAGATTGCTGGGAGAAATAGCAATAACCTCAGATATGCAGATGACACCACCCTTATGGCAGAAAGTGAAGAAGAACTAAAAAGCCTCGTGATGAAAGTGAAAGAGGAGAGTGAAAAAGTTGGCTTATAGTTCAACATTCAGAAAAACGAAGATCATGGCATCTGGTCCCATCACTTCATGGGAAATAGATGGGAAAACAGTGGAAACAGTGTCAGACTTCATTTTTCTGGGCTCCAAAATCACTGCAGATGGTGACTGCAGCCATGAAATTAAAAGATGCTTACTCCTTGGAAGGAAAGTTATGACCAACCTAGATAGCATATTGAAAAGCAGAGACATTACTTTGCCAATAAAGGTCCGTCTAGTCAAGGCTATGGTTTTTCCAGTGGTCATGTATGGATGTGAGAGTTGGACTGTAAAGAAGGTTGAGCACCGAAGAATTGATGCTTTTGAACTGAGGTGTTGGAGAAGACTCTTGAGAGTCCCTTGAATTGCAAGGAGATCCAACCAGTCCATTCTAAAGGAGACCAGTCCTGGGTGTTCTTTGGAAGGAATGATGCTAAAGCTGAAACTCCAGTACTTTGGCCACCTCATGCGAAGAGTTGACTCATTGGAAAAAACTCTGATGCTGGGAGGGATTTGGGGGCAGGAGGAGAAGGGGACGACAGAGGATGAGATGGCTGGATGGCATCACTGACTCGATGGATGTGAGTCTAAATGAACTCCGTGAGTTGGTGATGAACAGGGAGGTCTGGCATGTTACAGTTCATGGGGTCGCAAAGAGTAGGACACGACTTAGTGAATGAACTGAACTGAACAAAAATGGAAGCATGTGCACGCCTAATAGAATATAAATTAGTGTAGGGCAATAGGGTAGCATCTAGTAATATGGAAAATATGAATACCATCCATTCCACTTAACAGGTTCATGTACCCTTATGCTTGTATTCATAATTATACATCTGAATATGTCTATTGCACTATTGCTTATAGTACCAAAATATCAGAAACAACCTAAAATTCAATAGAGGACTAGATCAACTGTGGTCTGTACACACAAAGGACTACTATACAGCTAAGAAAAGGAAAGAACAGACCTTATATGTGAACATAGATCTTAAAACACATGATATCAGCTGAAGAAAAAGAGTTGCTGAATGTGACACACACTATGAGAACACTTTTATAAACAAAAACCTCTAATAAATGCGAGGAATTAATAAATAAAACTCTTAGCCTGGACTACTTAGGTATTCCTAGTCAAGAACTCTTAACTTTTCTTAGCTACTTACCTAAATTGTACTAATCCTCAAAACACAATACAAATTCTACCTTTCTCTGGACCACTCCAACCCATAATAATTCCTTTTCCCCTTTGATCCACTCTAATAATAATAGTTTTAAATATGTGACCTCATCTAAGTCATATTCTCATTGTGACTAATAAAGGCCCCTCATAGAGAATGCTTCATGTCATTCTTAGCGTGCAGCAAGAACTCACTGATTCGTAGTTGTTATTATAATTTTCTGTATCCCTTTGTTTAGCCCAGTACTCTGCCTTGCTGCTGCTGCTGCTAAGTCGCTTCAGTCGTGTCCGACTCTGTGCGACCCCATAGACGGCAGCCCACCAGGCTCCGCTGTCCCTGGGATTCTCCAGGCAAGAACACTGGAGTGGGTTGCCATTTCCTTCTCCAATGCATGAAAGTGAAAAGTGAAAGTGAAGTCACTCAGTCGTGTCCGACTCTTAGCGACCCCATGGACTGCAGCCCACCAGGCTCCTCCATACATGGGATTTTCCAGGCAAGAGTACTGGAGTGGGGTGCCATTGCTTTCTCCGGTACTCTGCCATCGTAATCAATAAATGTTTACATTTGACTGTGACTATGATGGAGACATATTTATGCTAATAATATTTGCCCAGATCATCTGCTGAGATGGGGTCCTGGCTCAGTAGTTACTGGATACTCAGTCAAGTCTGTGGGCATTTGGGAGTTGGACGTTCCCAAGTTTCACTGGCTGATGCTGAGGCACTGCTCTGTGGGGATCACCCATGAACACTAAACTCCTCTTTTGCACTCAGATGCTCCTAGATTGTCCTGATATTATTAGTTGAACTCTGTCAGTCAAAGTCACTGAGGGAGTTTAAGCCTTTTAAAACAAGTATTAATCCTGGGACTTTTCTTCCAGGATCGTGAACACTTGGGGAATTCCTCAATTTCAGGAACCTCAGAGGAGGCATTTTTAGAGAAACATGGGACAAGAAAGGTTATACAGGTAGCTTAAAAAAATGTGGAATGTATGAACACTTACTAAGCAGAGCATCTAATATCCGCCAGGCATAGAGAATTCAAATAGTTGATCTCACACGATAGTAAAGTAATGTTCAAAATTCTCCAAGCCGGGCTTCAGCAATACGTGAACCATGAACTCCCTGATGTTCAAGCTGGTTTTAGAAAAGGTAGAGGAACCAGAGATCGAATTGCTAACATCTGCTGGATCATGGAAAAAGCAAGAGAGTTCCAGAAAAACATCTATTTCTGCTTTATTGACTATGCCAAAGCCTTTGACTGTGTGGATCACAAGAAACTGTGGAAAATTCTGAAGGAGATGGGAATACCAGACCACCTGACCTGCCTCTTGAGAAATCTGTATGCAGGTCAGGAAGCAACAGTTCGAACTGGACATGGAACAACAGACTGGTTCCAAATAGGAAAAGGACCACGTCAAGGCTGTATATTGTCACCCTGCTTATTTAACTTCTATGCAGAGTACATCATGAGAAACGCTGGACTGGAAGAAACACAAGCTGGAATCAAGACTGCTGGGAGAAATATCAATAACCTTAGATATGCAAATGACATCACCCTTATGGCAGAAAGTGAAGAGGAACTAAAAAGCCTCGTGATGAAAGTGAAAGAGGAGAGTGAAAAAGTTGACTTAAAGCTCAACATTCAGAAAACGAAGATCATGGCATCTGGTCCCATCACTTCATGGGAAATAGATGGGGAAACAGTGGAAACAGTGTCAGACTTTATTTTTTTGGGCTCCAAAATCACTGCAGATGGTGACTGCAGCCATGAAATTAAAAGACACTTACTCCTTGGAAGGAAAGTTATGACCAACCTAGATAGCATATTCAAAAGCAGAGACATTGCTTTGCCAACTATGGTTTTTCCTGTGGTCATGTATGGATGTGAGAGTTNGAAACAGTGGAAACAGTGTCAGATTTTATTTTTTTGGACTCCAAAATCACTGCAGATGGTGACTGCAGCCATGAAATTAAAAGACACTTACTCCTTGGAAGGAAAGTTATGACCAACCTAGATAGCATATTGAAAAGTAGAGACATTACTTTGCCAAAAAAGGTCCTTCTAGTCAAGGCTATGGTTTTTCCAGTGGTCATGTATGGATGTGACAGTTGGACTGTGAAGAAAGCTGAGTGCTGAAGAATAGATGCTTTTGAACTGTGGTGTTGGAGAAGACTCTTGAGAATCCCTTGGACTGTAAGGAGATCCAACTAGTCCATTCTAAAGGAGATCAGTTCTGGGTGTTCTTTGGAAGGACTGGTGCTAAAGCTGAAACTCCAGTACTTTGGCCACCTCATGCGAATAGTTGACTCATTGGAAAAGACTCGGATGCTGGGAGGGATTGGAGGCAGGAGGAGAAGGGGAAGACAGAGGATGAGATGGCTGGATGGCATCACCGATGATGGACATGAGTTTGGGTGAACTCCAGGAGTTGGTGATGGACAGGGAGGCCTGGCGTGCTGCAATTCATGGGGTTGCAAAGAGTCAGACACAACTGAGTGACTGAACTGAACTGAACTATTGCATTCTGTGGACCTCAAAGAGAATTCTGAAGCATAAATCAGCTCCAGTGAATCCTCACTTTGGAACAGGCAAAGGGGCAATCCTTTTGGCATCTTTCTGCACCACCAGAGTCCAGTGCTCTTTGCCTCCCCTCCCCAGAAGTGCCTCACTCTTGGTACCAGATAAATATTTTAGAACATTTGGGCCTGCAGAAGGAAGCAGGAAAAAGATCCCTTTGTGTATTTCTAGGACATTGTGAATGGGTTTTGGGGGACTTCTTGGCTGGCAAGTACTGCAGGCAAGAGAACCATCCAGGAGATTGATCTGGGCCTCCTGCCCTATCTCCCAGGGGGGCTCATCCATCATCTAGTCCATCAGGGCTGAACCGTGCTAGCTTAGTTACCTGCTAAAATGGTTTGTGGTTGTTACTTAGAGATGCCACTTAAAATTCAGTACTCACCAAAGGCTCCATGTACTGTAGACTCTGGATAAATGTCACATGAATTTGGGAGGGAAAGAAGCAATAGAATCTGGAATGTATTTGCCCACAGGATTCTGGTGCAGAGAACCCTGAGCAGGACACTGGGGTCGCAGGGGCCAAGAGCTCTCACCCCACCTTGCCCAGCCGGCCACCCCTCTATCAATGGGGCCATCAGTGATCAGCCTGCAGACCCACCGGGGGCCATGATGACTGCAGGGGATGGGGAAGGAGGCACCAGGCTCTCTGCAAACCCAGTGCCCATCAGGGTCACCAAGACCTGGCACTTCAGCCAGTTCTACGGGGAAACAGGTATAGTTTCAAACAAGGAACAACAAAACCGCTTCTCAGTTTCTCATAGTGTTTCCTAATTAATTTGGTAACAATTATCCCTCTAATGCCAGGTGTCAGCTTGACTGGGGCACAATGCCCAGGGATTCAGCCAAGCATTGTTCTTGATGTTTCTGTGAGGGTGTTTTTGGATGAGATTTCCATTTAAATGGGTGGCCTTTGAGTAAAGCCGCTTGTCCTTCATAACATGGGTGGGCCACATCCAACCAGCTGAAGGGCCTGAGAACAAATGTCTCACCTTGCATGAGCAGAAAGGAGTCCTTCCAGCTCACTGCCTTTGGACTGCCTCTGAAGCACTCATTCTTCCTGGCTGGTCAACAGACTGCCTTTGGAGTTGCAACTTTTTCCTGAGTCCTCACCTAGCTGGCCTCTCCCAAGCCTGTGAGCCAATTCCTTAAGATAAATCTCTCTGTGTAGTCACATCCTATTGATTCTGTTTCTCTGGAGAATACTGAGTAATAGAGCATCTAATGCTGTATCTGCACCTGGTTCTTCTTTGTTTAATAAATATCAATAAGGTTTAAGAAATAGGCCAATACTTATTAAAAAAAAAAAAAACTATGTCTCTCCCCAGATAGAACCTAATAGAACACTTTTGTTACTCAGATTTCCCCGGAGGAGAGAAGGCAAGTTTGCTCCCATGATAGGCCTGGGCAGGCAGAAGCCCAGGGAGTGGCCCCTGCTGTGTCCAGGGTGCTGATTCAGTGCTAGGTGGAACCCATCACAAGCAGCTCAGCACAGGCCTTGTGTGCTGGGCTCCAGCACCGTCCCCACGATAGTACTTTGGAGAGTGTCAGGGTACTTTCAGCTATGAGGTAGAGAAGCTCTGACTCCACCTGCTGAACCAACCACATGAAATCTGTCAGCTCCTCTAACCAAAAATTCCCATGGGGCCAACTTCAGATAGTTGAGGGTTGGTCCAGGCAAGGGGAACCAGTGTATTTCCATGGTGCTGCTTTTCATGTCACAGTGACAACTTCATCCTCTGTTTTCTAAGGCTCCTGTAACAAATGTCCACAGACTGGGTTGATTAAAATAAGAGGTTTATCTTCTCAGAGGGCATCCCAGGTGGCTCAGTGGTAAAGAATCCACCTGCCAAGCCGGAGACTCAGATTCGATCCCTGGGTTGGGAAGATTCCCTTGAGAAGGAAATGGCAATCCATTCTAGTGTTCTTGTCTGGGAAATCCCATGGACAGGGGAGGGTGACAGGCTATATAGTCCACGGGGTTGCAAAGAGTTGGACACTACTTAGCAACTAAATAACAACATCCTGTCAGAGACTAGAGGCTAGAAGTCTGAGATCTAGGTGGTCCGGAGACAAGGCTCCCTCTGTGACTTAGGGCAAAAATCCTTCCTCCCCCCTCCCAGCTTCCCAGGGCAAAATCCTTCCTTGCCCCTCCCAGCAAGCTCTGAATCCCTCAAATTGTAGCCTGTATCTCTCACCTCTACCTGTATCTTCCCTTTGTGTGTTTCTATCAGGACACCAGAGACGTAGGATTTAAGGCCTACCTATGCAGGGTGATCTCATTGTAAGTTATTACATTTCTGGAGACCCTCTTTCCCAGGGTTTCCCAACCACATTCTGAGGTTCCAGGTGAATTGGGCAGGGACACTTCACCCCACTCTGGCTGCCTGCCCTTTCAGACACCAGAGAGCTGGAGAGACAAACGAGGAGACAGGCCTGCTGGACACAAAGGTGTCTTCCCAACTAGGGAACGAAAGCTGTAGGGCAAGTACTGGGGGGCTCTCCTCAGGCCTCCTGGGTCCTCCTCATGGACTCTGCATGCCTCTGCCTTTCAGTACCTGCGCCTGACACCCTGCATAGAGGCTGTCCTTAGGATCCTGGTGAACCTCATGCAAAGAACAAGGGAGTTTTCATTCTCAGGGGGCAGTCCTCTGCAGGCCCAACTCCCTTGCTTCCTGGGAAGGGTAACTCACATACCTGAGCTCCCCTGGAGGACCATCCACTCTCTGCAGCTACCTTCTCAGGACCTTACCTGAAGTCACAGCCTGGCTTGGCTTTTCCCATGCCCTCAATGGTCCCCCCAAGAGTACTTCTGTCACAAGGCATTGACTGGGGATCCCTGTTTCAGAGTCTGTGTCTGGTAAGGTTGCCAAATTCAGCAAATAAAGATACAGTTCACAGTAATAATAAAATAAAGATTAGTCATATGTAATAAGTAAAATTAAAGTCTTTCTTATTATTTAATTTTTATTTTTAAGCATTTTAAAATTGAAGTACAGTTGATTTATAATGATGTGTTAGCTTCAGGTGTACAGCAAAGTGATTTATTTATTCACATATACATATATATATTCTTTTTCAGATTTTTCCATTATTAGGTTATTACACAACATTGAAAATACAGTAAATTAATAAAAGCTCAGTGAACTTTGAATTTCACATCCAATTAATTCCAACAACAAATTAATTTTTAGTATAAATATATCCCATGAAATATTTGGGACATACTTATATGAAAAAATAATTTGTTGTTGATCTGAAACTCAAGTATAAGTGGGTGTCCCATATTTAGTCCTGCTACTTTTGAGGAACCTCATTTCAGACAAGCTGTGCTCTGGGTGAACCAACTTAGGACATGATCTTGTTCCTGAACCAGACTGCTGTAAGGGGAGGCAGACAGCCCTGTCAGGATCCCACCTGGGTCTGGGGGGTGACACCGAGTCCTCCCAGACTGTGGGGTTGAGCACTCCAGGTGGGTAAAGGAGGCCGCCACAGGACTGTAACCATGTATAAGTGAGTAGAGTTGGGTCTCATTATTGGCAGTAGTTGTGGTCTAGACTAGGGATCCCCAACCTCCAGGACCTAATGCCTGATGATCTGAGATGGAGTTGATGTAATAATAAAGGAAATAAAGTGATCCAAGTGCATTACAATAAATGTAATGCACTTGAATCATCCCCAAACCATCCTCCTGACTCATCGGTAGAAAAATTGTCTTCTACGAAACCAGTTCCTGGTGCCAAAAAAGGTTGAGAGCTGCTGGTGTAGGAAGTCACGGTGAACACTGAATTATCAGACTGCACCATCGCTCCCAGGGAAAATACAGATTCAGGGTCCTGAGCCTGCAGTTACAACATTTTGGTCCACCAATCAATCTAGAACCTTGAGTGTTTCTGTGTAAAGACGCTTCATCTAATCTACACTGTAGATCACTCACACTCAACTCACAGCCAACAGTGCCATAACTCATGAATGAGGGGAGCTCATGTGACTCAAAAGTCTCTCCAAAAGTCACACATAGCCTTCTCATCCATGGGACACTAGACAGTACTTCCGCACTCGCCAGAAGGGTGTTTTAAACAGTGAAATCACCCACAGAAAGCACATGATGGTAAGTAGACCATGAAAAGGATGCTAGGTTACTTACAGTCTGAGCTGAAACAAGAAGGCAGGCCCCCATTTTGTCCAAGTCCAGCTGGGAACAGGTACATCGAGTGACCACATTTTTGCCCCTGTGCTTGTGTCCATGTGCATGCACGCATGCTTAATTTCTCAGTCCTGTCCAACTCTTTGCAACACCATGAACTGTAGCCTGCTAGACTCTTCTTCCCCAGGCAAGAATACTAGAGTGAGTTACCATTTCCTCCTCCAGGGAATCTTCCCAACCCAGAGATCAAGCCCACATCTCCTGCATCTCCTGCACTGGCAGGCGGATTCCTTACTACTGCACCACCTGTGAAGCGTGCTCGTGTCTGCAAAGGACCCCAAAAGCAAACACTGCGAGTATTGATCTAGGGGTTACAAGTACCTTTTAGCAAGTAAACAAATTCACAAATTCAGAATCTAGGAACACTGCTGTGTATAAAATAGACAACCAACAAGGGCAACGAGCGCAGGGAATGTATTCAATATCTTGTAATAACCTATAATGGAAAAGAACCTGAAAAAAATATATATGTGTGTGTGTGTGTGTTTGTGTGTGTAACTGAATCGCTTGGCTATACACCTGAAACTAGCATGACATTGTAAATCAACTATACTCCAATAAAAACAAAATTTAAAAAATATCCACGAAGAACAGAGAGAGAAGTCGCTCAGTTATGTCCGACTCTTTGCCACCCCATGGACTGTAACCCACCAGGGTCATCTGTCCATGGGATTTTCCAGGCAAGAGTACTGGAGTGGGTTGCCATTTCCTTCTCCAGAGGATCTTCTCGACCCAGGGATCGAACCCAGGTCTCCTGCATTGGAGGCAGATGCTTTATCGTCTGAGCCTCCAGGGAAGCCACGAAGAACGAGGATGGGCTGTACCTGTAAAGCTTCATCAGGAGCTGTTTGCAGAGCTACCTGTGCTGGTTTCAAATATACTCACATTACATTTACCTTCCGAGAATCCCCTCCTATGAAAACAGAGGGGCCAGCTAGGTAAATACAGAGGGCGGACAAACAGCCTCTCGCGAGGGACACTGTTTGCACAGCTATCAACACGCAGCCTTCACTTGCTCTATCAGGGTGGCAGCTAGCCGTGCACCCAGCGTACACACGGTAATCGAGTGCCAGGCACTGCATCCGCCGGCCTCTTTAGCGCCCGTACGATATGAAATTCCTGAACTCAGCCCTGTAGCATTCATCTGTAAACAGACCTGCTTGCTTTTTAAAAGCAGGGGAAAAGTTGTGCCCTGAGCCACTTTTCAAGTTGCTCCTACTATGTACACAGCCATCCGCTACCAACTCTT
Organism: Cephalophus harveyi; assembly: GCA_006410635.1. Lineage (NCBI taxonomy): Eukaryota > Metazoa > Chordata > Mammalia > Artiodactyla > Bovidae > Cephalophus > Cephalophus harveyi. Next base: position 99,509 of record SJYT01082110.1, on the reverse strand, counting down.
CTCACATATCTGAGGCCCTGCAAGGACTGTTTAACCAAGAGTTGTTATTTTAAGAGTTTGGAAGGGATCATCCACCCAAGCCCTTATTTATCTCTTGAAAAGTTTTTTTTCTTTCAGATTGACTGTTTGCCTAAAACAATCAAAACATCAAAAAGTTTTCCTTGGCTAGAGGGATGAATTGGGAATTTGGGATTAGCAGATGCAAACTATTATATTGAGAACGGATAAAACAAGGTCCTGCTGTATAACCCAGGGAACTATATTCAATGTGCTAAGTCATTTCAGTTATGTCTGACTCTTTGCGACCCCATGGACTATAGCCCTGCCAGGCTCCTCTGTCCATGGGATTCTCCAGGCAAATATCCTATGTTAAACCATAATGGAAAAGAACATGACAAAGAATGTACATCTACGTATAACTGAATTGCTTTGCTGTACAGGAGAAACTAACACAACATTATAAATCAACTAAACTTCAATAAAATAAATTGAAAAAAATTTTTTTTCCTTGGCTAGAGCTCACAGGCTTCTCTCAGAGAGACAGACTCAGCTGTCCGTCTATTTTCCCAGATGCCAGAAAGACAGGTTGGTAGAACTTCACTGGGGCAGGGAGGTTGGGATGGCAGGGTGGGCATGGTCAGATATTGTCACAGCAGGCCTCCCATAGACAGTGTTCATGATTTTTTATTTTCCCCAATTTTTTATTTTGATGGATTTCACCATCCTAAAATTAATTTTCTTTCCCAAAAATTGTGTAGGGTTGGCCAAAAGTTTGTTTGGATTTTTTCCATAAGGTAGTTTGGAAAATTCCAAAAGAACTTTTTGGTCAGTGCAATATATGCATACAGGTCTGGAATCAGGTATTACTAAAAGGCCTACACGGCGATCGCTTAGCCAGCAGCCCCTCTCCACGCAAGGAAGGCATCTGCTCTGGCCTCTCTTAACCATTTCTTCTGGAGCTGACAAGCTTCTTGGTAATAAGGTGCTCTGTCTTATTGATTGAGCCATCATAGAGTACTGCGCCGGTCTCCTGCCAGGCTGGCTGAGCCTTCGGCTCTCCTCCACCCTCATGCATGGCCCTTCCTGCCCCCTTAATGTAATCATATCCTCTAGTCAACAGTGTTTATTTCCATTGTTATAATCATATAAATAGTGTTTGCAGCACAGTATGATTTTTGTTTCTTTTCCTTGAACATCTTTTCTTCTCCTTAAATCATGACTTTTTTTTTTCACGAGCTTAATTTTCAATGGGCTTCTTGCTGGTTTCTCTTTTCAGTTGCTCCACAGGACTTCCCACCTGACAGTCAACACATTTGGGAGTTTTTTTTCAAACCTCAAACTCAGTTCTAAGGGTGCCTTTCTACCCGAACTGGGCATCCCCAGGTGTCCTCCCATCCTGGGCCTCCCCTGAACCCGATCCCCCATTTGAGACCCCCAAAGCCTCCTCATTCTCAGTCTAGTCCCTTTCCCCCCATCCTTGGGTAGTTTCCTTGGAAAGGGTGTCTGGGAATTGAACTTTCTGAGGTTTTTCAAGGCTGACAATAATTCTATTCTACCTTCACAGTTCTTTTTTATTTTGGCCGCATCGACGGGCATGAGGGATCTTAAGTTTCCCAACCAGGGACTGAACCCACGGCCCCTACAGTGGAAGTGCAGAGTCTTGACCACTGGGCCACCCTGTGAAGTCCCTAACCTCACTTTTAAATCATGATTTGTCAGAGCAGCATATTCTAGGTTGAAAATAAATATCCTTCAGTGTGTTGGCAGAAGATGAGATGGTTGGATGGCATCACCAACTCAATGGATATAAATCTGAGCAAACTCCAGGAGATGGTGAAGGACAGGGGAGCCTAGCGTGCTGCAGCCCAGGGGTTGTAAAGAGTCAGACACGACTGAGTGACTAAACAGCAGCAGCAGCAGTGTTGGAGCCACTGGTCCGGTTTCCTTAGCAACAGGCGCTGCACAGAACGGTTCAACGCCACCTCTATTCCTCTTCCTGGGGATCTGGCCGGATGTTTTCAATTTGCTTCAAGAATCTTCTCTCCTGTCTGCCAGGATCCTGGATTCCCACACTTTGTCATCCAGGCAGGAAATTTGGGTCCAGAGATGAATCCCCTCCATACCCTGCCCTGCTTGGATGGGTGCAGATTTCCTTCCCACCATGTGTTCTGGGCATCTCCCTGCCTCAGCCTCACCTGTTAGTGTCTTGCAGGCTGAGCTCCACCCTTGGGGACAGAGTCTGGCCACCTTGGCGGCTGTTTTACAAGACATGAGGCCAGAGTAGCCGACTTAGACCAAAGAATGCCGGGCCAAGCCAGTGATGTTGCCGGTGCCAGAACCTGTGCATCAGCCAGGACCTGATTTGAGCCTCCAAAGAGTGGGACACCTGCTCCGCGTTGCACAGGCTCTGTGCCAGGTCAGCGCACCAGGTCGGACCACAGTTCCCAGAGTGTCCTTTCGAGCATGCTTCCCATCACATTGGGCCCTGAGGGCAATTCTCCTGGGGTGCAAAAGGGGGCGTGGCAACTTTGTAGCATATGCATGTGCTCTCAGTCTTGTCCTACTCTTTTTGACCTTATGGACCGTAGCCCACCAGGCTCCTCTGTCCATGGGATTCTCCAGACAAGAATACTGGAGTGAGCTGCCATTTCCTCCCCCAGGGGACTTCCCAACCCAGGGATCAAACCCGAGTCTCCCGCATCTCCTGCAGCGGCGGGAGGACTCTTTACCACTGCCCCACCTGCAAAGCCCATAGCATATACACGCCTGCCACAATTGTCCAGCTTCACTATTAGGCGCTGTGTGAGGAAATCCCGCAGATGGGGCTAAAGTTCACAATCAGCGGACCTTAAATAAGCAAAGGAGGGATTTCCTGGGTGGGCCTGAGTTAATCAGATAGCAGCCCTTTAAGTCGACTTAGGTGGCCCTGAGGCTGAGAGTCCAAACCAGAGCAGGGGCTGCACTTGCTCTCCTTTCCCTCGCGCCTCCCTCCTGACAGCTTCCTGGAACCGTGAGCCTCTGCTGATGTCAGTGGGGTCCCACCTGCTTCTTTGCAGCCCTTCATGACCACCAGACTCACCTGGATTTCAACCTGCTTAGCCAGACGCCATGATTGAGTAAGCTGACTCTCTGTAATAAATCCCATTATATATATATATATATATCTCCTATGGTTCTGCTTCTGGGTGGAGCCCAGACTGACTGTGACTCCAGCCAAGAATCTGCTCTCCCCTGGGGGCTCCACTGTATGGCTGTGTGGAGGCCCCTGACAGTGTTCTTCCAGAACGACAGCTCCCAGACCACCTTCTGGGGACTTGGAAATGTAAATTCAGACTTCCCTAGTGGTACAGTGAGTAAGAATCTGCCTGGCAATGCAGGGGACACAGGTTCTAACCTTGGCCCGGGAGGATTCCACATGCCATAGAGCAACTAAGTAAGCCCGCAAACCGTGACTACCGAAGCCCTCACACTCAGGGCTCACGCTTCGCAACAGCAGCCGCCCCGATGGAAGTCCACACAGTGCAGCTAGAGTAGCCCCTGCTTGCTGCAACCAGAGAAAGTGTGCACGCAGCAAGAGGACTCAGCACAGCCAAACCCAAATAAATACATTTTTAAAAAAGAAAAAAAACTAAATGCAAATTCTCCACCCATTCCCAGAAACTCAAGTTTGAAGGCTACTGTTCTTACATAATCAGGGTGTCCCGCCATCTGCTGATTCTTGTTCAGGTGCCCACACGGCCAGAGGCACCCTCGGGCCCTCTTCCCTTTCTAAGAATCAGCCCAGAGCCTTGTCCTTAGAGGAACAAAATAATAAATGAAGTCCAGGCTCTGGAAGTCCTGACCCTGCCTCTTCCAGTGTGAGGAACTCCGTCTGAAGGTAGGTCAGGGTTCCCAGAACAAGGCCAAGCTCCTGGCATCAGGATAAGACACTGACTGCATGATCTGGCCCCTGCTGGCCCCTCCAGCTCTTCACCCACCACCACCCTCTCCAGTCCCTGCTCCCAAGGCCTTTGTACCTGCTGCCCCTCTGCTCAGGGCTCCCAGTTCCCCTTTCTTCACTGGAGATGCCTGCTCATCCTTCACTCTCACCCCCGATGTCACCTCCCCAGGCCCTTCCCCTCCAGGGATTCCATTCATGAATTTCCATTCATCACAGCTTGGAATGATACGTTTATTTTGTATTTCCATATTAATCATCTATATTAACAGCTCTCTTCCTGTCAGCTTACCCAGGGTAGGCCCCTGCACTCCAGGAGGCTCTGCTGGATAAAAGTTTGTTAAGTGGGTAGATGCCCCGGAGTGAATCACTAAGCATCTCTGAGGTTCAGGGTTTTTAGGAGGGAAATGGGACTGATGACATTTGCCTTGCAGGGTTAACCTGAGGGTGAAATGAGACAGAATGCCCCTGGCCCCATATGTGGCCTGTAGGGAGTGCTCAAGAGCCCCTGCAGGTGTAGTTGGCAGTTGACACTCCCACCACCACTCCGTTAATACCCAACCATGGGCTAGAAGTGCCCTTCCCTCTGTGCTGCTCCCGAGCCACTGGAATCCTCTGCTCCCCATCTGTCTCCACCGCTCCCTAAGCTCCTCACACACAGGATCTGTCCCTCCATCATTTTCATCCCATTGCCAGGTGTGGGGCCAGCACAGAAGGAACCCCAGGGGTCTTAGGTGGGGGTCCCCCTAAGCACATCTTGGGACAAGGGTCCCTGAGTGGGGGGTTTATTGAGGACCTGCCCCCATTAGAAACCAGTGTGGGGACTGAACAAGGAAGAAAGAAAGGAGTGGGGGCTTGGCCAGGGTAGAGCTACACTTTGACCTTGAGGGAGGCCCCGGAGGGTAAGCTGAGCCTCAGACAGGCCCCAACCTGAGGCCAAAGAGCTGGCTTTCATTATAGCTATCGGTTAAGGGTAAGACGGCTAAGGAGGGCATCAGCTCCCAAGCTTCTGGATTCTCTGTGCTGGGTGGGGCCAGGGACCCCAGGGGGCTGAGGGCAGGCAGTCAGCCCAGGAAGAACTGCAGGGGCTGCGTTTCAATGCAAAAGTGTGAGGTGGGAGATGAGACAGAGACAGGCACAAGAATGGTGGAAGGATCCAGAGGGGCTGGAGAGCATCTCCCACCCATCACACCTCTCAAAGACTCCTCACGCTTTCCCCGATGACTGCCCTGAACTTGAGAAGGAGACTCTTGAAGACTGCAAAGGGACTGCTCTCCATCTGGTGTTTCTGCCAGGACAGCCAATAGGAGAAAAGCAAGTCAGCCTCCAGCCTCGCAGACCCCACTTGCCGCTGTGGCCCAGCCTGGCCCCTGGTGGCTCTGGGACCCCGGGCAGTTGGGTGGGAGAAGGACCAGGAAGCCCAGCCTCCCCGCTGCAGCCTGAGAAGTGACCCGCTCTTAGGTGAAAGGCGGCTTGCCAGATCTTTTCCCGAGAAGCTGGAGAAAGTCAGATGGAAAATCCTAACTTGGCCAATTAATATGAGCAGCAGGAAAATCCCTCAGTTGATTCCCTAACAACACATCTCTGTTCCCAGGTCCATGGGAAGGCAGAAAAAAAATGGATCCCACATGAAGGAAAATTAAAGTGTGCCCAAAAGTTCATCAATACTTTCCTGTCTTCCCTCTCCAGGTTCCCAGCAAAAGTTGCTAGAACATGTTTAAGGGAGGTAATTTGATCCGGGCAATAATCATCATAAATATTCATGGTTTTGCCTTAACATTAGGATAACATCTGTTTCCAAACATCTGCAATCTGTTTTCAATGCTTCAGTAACATGTAAATTAGCTCTAACTAATACAATAAATCGCTAATGGGGAGAGTGATAATGAGAGCTGCCCATGAAGGCAGGAGTCCAGCCGCATCTCCAAAGGCCAGTTTTCCGGAGTTCTCCAGAACTTTCCTCAAATGGAAGGGGCTTTCAAAGCCTCTCCTGGCCTCCTAGCTTGCTGCCTAAACCAGCTACCTCTGCACTGGCCAGGGCCCTCTCTGTGCCTCACCTTTCTCCGGAGAGTGCTCACAGATCTTTCTAGAAATCACATCCACCTGGGCAGGTCCCACACACAGGACCCTCTCTGAGCTACAGAACAAGGCCTCTTGGCCTGCAAACCAGACCTGTCACCTGTTCCAGCCCCAGCTCTGGCCACCATCCCCACTCCCAGCTCCAGAGTGGCCAACAGCCTCAGCTCTTTGAAGGCCCCCAAACATTCTTTCTCTTTCGTTTGTCCTTTACCACTTGATTATTGGCACCATGCAGAGAGCACCCACAACACAGCAAGAAGACAAATCTGCCAAATGTGAAACAGACTGGAACCTCCCAGCAGAAACATTGACAGTCAGCCATTTCACTCTCACTAGCCATAATTATTTTCTTTATTGAAGTACAGTTGATTCACAATGTTGTGTTAATTTCTGCTGTACAGAAAAGTGATTCAGTAATACATATATATGCATTCTTTTTCATATTATTTTCCATTATGGTTTATCACAGGATATTGAATATAGCTCCCTGTGCTGTACAGCAGGACCTTGTTGTTTATCTGTTCTCTATATAATAGCTTGTATTTACTAATCCCAAACTCCCAATCCATCCCTCCAACCTGGGCAACCATGAGTCTGTTCTCTATGTCTGAGACTCTGTTTCTGTTCCATAGGTAAGTTCATTTATGTTATATTTTAGATTCCACCTATAAGTGACATCATATGGTATTTGTCTTTGTCTTTGATTTCACTTCACATGATGATCTCTAGTTGCATTCATGTTGCTGCAAATAGCCTTATTTTATTCTTTTTAATGCTTGTGTAGTAATTCCATTTGTGTATATGTACAGTGGAAACAGTGTCGGACTTTAATTTTGGGGGGGCTCCAAAATCACTGCAGATGGTGATTGCAGCCATGAAATTAAAAGACACTTACTCCTTGGAAGGAAAGTTATGACCAACCTAGAGAGCATATTAAAAAGTAGTGATATTACTTTGCCAACAAAGGTCCGTTTAGTCAAGGCTATGGTTTTTCCAGTGGTCATGTATGGATGTGAGAGTTGGACTGTGAAGAAAGCTGAGCACCAAAGAATCGATGCTTTTGAACTGTGGTTTTGGAGAAGACTCTTGAGAGTCCCTTGGACTGCAAGGAGATCCAACCAATCCATTCTAAAGGAGATCAGTCCTGGGTGTTCATTGGAAGGACTGATGCTGAGGCTCAAACTTCAGTACTTTGGCCACCTCATGCGAAGAGTTGACTCATTGGAAAAGACCCTGATGCTGGGAGGGATTGGGGGCAGGAGGAGAAGGGGATGACAGAGGATGAGATGGCTGGATGGCATCACCGACTCGATGGACATGGGTTTGGGTGGACTCCGGGAGTTGGTGATGGGCAGAGAGGCCTGGCGTGCTGCGATTCATGGGGTCACAAAGAGTCAGACAAGACTGAGCAACTGAACTGAACCACATCTTCTACCACATCTCAGTTACTACTAGTAACTAGTAGTAGTAACTCAGTTACTACTAGTAACTGAGATGTGGTAGTGATTCCATTGTGCATATGCACCACATCTTCTTTATCCATTCCTCTGTCAATGGACATTTAAATTGTTGACATATCTTGGCTATTGTGAGATCACTAGTCATAATTACGAAACAAATTAAAGCAATGATGAGCAATAAATAATGCTACGAGTTTGTTTTGTTAGGAGAAATAGCTAAGTTGAGGTAACAATGTATGTAAAATGATTCTACTCTCATTTATTTAAGAATAGGTGTATATGTGTGTGAGTGTGTGTGTGAATGTGTGTGTGAGTGTGTGTGTGTGTGTGTGTGCTTAGTGACTCAGTCACGTCTGACTCTTTGCAACTCCATGGACTGTAGCCCGCCAGGCTCTTCTGTCCATGGAATTTTCCATGGAATTTGCCATTTCCTCCTCCACCAGATCTCCCTGACCCAGGGGTTGAATCCAAGTCTTCTGTGTCTCCTGCATTGTCAGGCAGATTCTTTACTATTGAGCCAGCTGGGAAGCCCCAAAATAGGGATGCACGCATGCCAAGTTGCTTCGGTCACGTCCAACTCTGTGATCTCATGGACTGCTGCCACCAAGCTCCTCTGTCCATGGGGCTCTCTGGGCAAGAGTACTGAAGTTGGCTGCTGTGCACTCCTCCAGGGGGAGCTTCTCCACCCAGGGATCAAACCTGCGTACGTTTAGTCAAGGCTATGGTTTTTCCAGTGGTCATGTATGGATGTGAGAGTTGGACTGTGAAGAAAGCTGAGCACCAAAGAATCGATGCTTTTGAACTGTGGTTTTGGAGAAGACTCTTGAGAGTCCCTTGGACTGCAAGGAGATCCAACCAATCCATTCTAAAGGAGATCAGTCCTGGGTGTTCATTGGAAGGACTGATGCTGAGGCTCAAACTTCAGTACTTTGGCCACCTCATGCGAAGAGTTGACTCATTGGAAAAGACCCTGATGCTGGGAGGGATTGGGGGCAGGAGGAGAAGGGGATGACAGAGGATGAGATGGCTGGATGGCATCACCGACTCGATGGACATGGGTTTGGGTGGACTCCGGGAGTTGGTGATGGGCAGAGAGGCCTGGCGTGCTGCGATTCATGGGGTCACAAAGAGTCAGACAAGACTGAGCAACTGAACTGAACCACATCTTCTACCACATCTCAGTTACTACTAGTAACTAGTAGTAGTAACTCAGTTACTACTAGTAACTGAGATGTGGTAGTGATTCCATTGTGCATATGCACCACATCTTCTTTATCCATTCCTCTGTCAATGGACATTTAAATTGTTGACATATCTTGGCTATTGTGAGATCACTAGTCATAATTACGAAACAAATTAAAGCAATGATGAGCAATAAATAATGCTACGAGTTTGTTTTGTTAGGAGAAATAGCTAAGTTGAGGTAACAATGTATGTAAAATGATTCTACTCTCATTTATTTAAGAATAGGTGTATATGTGTGTGAGTGTGTGTGTGAATGTGTGTGTGAGTGTGTGTGTGTGTGTGTGTGCTTAGTGACTCAGTCACGTCTGACTCTTTGCAACTCCATGGACTGTAGCCCGCCAGGCTCTTCTGTCCATGGAATTTTCCATGGAATTTGCCATTTCCTCCTCCACCAGATCTCCCTGACCCAGGGGTTGAATCCAAGTCTTCTGTGTCTCCTGCATTGTCAGGCAGATTCTTTACTATTGAGCCAGCTGGGAAGCCCCAAAATAGGGATGCACGCATGCCAAGTTGCTTCGGTCACGTCCAACTCTGTGATCTCATGGACTGCTGCCACCAAGCTCCTCTGTCCATGGGGCTCTCTGGGCAAGAGTACTGAAGTTGGCTGCTGTGCACTCCTCCAGGGGGAGCTTCTCCACCCAGGGATCAAACCTGCGTCTCATGTCTCAGGCCTTGGCAGGTGGGTTCTTTACCACTAATGCCACCTGGGAAGCCCCCAAAAGAGGTAAACTCTGGGGAAAATACAGATGCAAATGCACTCTTAAGAGATACAACTCTTAGCCAAACTGGTAAGAGTTACCTTTGAAGATGAAGGCAGTTACCTTTGCTTCCTTATTTGAATTGTTTACAGAAATATGTACTATATTTTTAAAGCTGCCCAATTATTAATTTCAAAGAAGGAGAATAGCAACTTTGTTGTGAACCAATCTGGAGGATACTCTCTTAACCAAGTTATCAAGATGAACATCACCCTCAATGGGACAAGCTGACATCACATGTCTGATATGATGTGCTGAGGACAACACAGCATCCTTTCTGTGGTCTTCCTGACAGAATGCACAGCCTGGGTCTCCTCCCAGGGTCCTCTCCCCAGCAGCTCTGTGAGGGCCTTTACTCTGACTCCTGGCTCCAGGGAGCCTGGGGGCTGAGGCCCCTTGGCCTGTCAAGTTTGTCCATGTGGCAACCGGAAGCAGGGATGGGCAGAACCAACATGGGCAGAAGCTGAGGAAGAGCCAGGCCAACTGGATAGACCCTGGGCTTTAGCCCAGCAGCTAAGCAGCTCAGCGCAAGTTCCTGAATCTCTTAAGCCTCACGTAGATGAGGCTCAAGGTATCCAGCACAGTCTCTGGCACATTCGGGAAATTCAACAACTCATTATCTACCCCCTTCTCTAACTTTCTTTTCTGGTGAAGACAAAGCAGTCGAAGTGAGGCTGAGCAGTAGCTCTTTCCATCAATTTCAGTAGTTAGTCAATGAAGATATGCTTGCATGCCATCAAGCTTGTGTGTGTGAATTTTAGATGATTTAAATCATTGTTGAAACTTTTAGTCACCAGTGATAGTTTTTCTAAATGAGAAAAAGAAATGATTAAGTGAAGGCTCTCTGTAAGAGTTACCAATGTGTCGCATAGCATGTGGACCTTGAATCAATCACATTACCTACATGGCCTGTAACGTCAGCCTTTGGATTCTATTCATGATGGTGTGAACGTTGCCTTTCTATATCTAAACTTAATTTCTATTTGGGGGCCCCACTGCACTGTTGGTGTAAACTTAGGTTCAGTCTATTCAGAAACCCTTATGATTTTTCCCTGGAGGCTTGAAGTCACCACCAGCTCACTCTGGCATCAGAGAGATACCCTAATTCAGATTACTGTTGGGTTGCCAGACTGGCCTACCTCTTAAAATCCCCTTTCCAGCCCCAGGAAGCACCCCTGCTACCTGGAGCCTGAGCTCAGGGAACGTCTGAGGATTCAGGGCCATCTGCCCATGCAGACCTCTTAAGTAGCTGCTTCCCTGGGCTCTGGCCTCCTCCTGGGAGCTCTGCTTGGAAAGGGAAGCTCTGTGATCATTAGCTCTGATCACCAAGCATCCCCAGGTCTCCTTTCAGGCACTACTCTGTCTCCTTGAGTTAGATATGGACTATGACTTGCTTTAACCAATGAACACTGAGAAGTGACAAATGGTACCACCCAGCAGAAGCTTTGAGAAGAGCCAGACCAAGACTGGGTACACCTCTCTTTTCCTCTGCCACAGAGACTAGTGTGACAGTAGCTGCTCCATCAGCCTGAGTCCTGGATGGAGGAGATGAGGGCAGGCTCCCAGCCTGCATCCTGGGATGGAAGAGAGGGCCCAGTCTACCACTGATGGATGCGGAATGACAGTGAGACATCAATCTCATTTCGTTAAGCCACAGAGACTTGGAGTTGTTTGCTACTGAGACAAAGGCTACCTATCCTGACTGCCACAGACACAAGTTTCCTTTGCTCTTGACCTTCAAAAACAACTTAGGTTCTAACATGAACCATTGCTCAGTCAAGAAGAACAAGACCGGAGGCCCTCTCCTCAGGGACAGCTAGCTTCTCAACCAGGGGGATGTTTCTTTGATGTCCCCTGGCTTCTTGTTGATTTTTCCCTCCTTGGCCTGGTGTCCATCCCTTTAAAGCTGGAGTTTTGAAACTTAAAAAGGCAAGAAATGGCCTTGATGGGAGGGGAGTTTGGGGGAGAATAGATACATGTATATGTGTGGCTGAGTCCCTTTGCTGTCCACCTGAAACTCACAGCATTGTTAATTGACTATATGTGTGTGTGTGTGTTAGTCGCTCAGTCATGTCCGACTCTGCAATCCCATGGACTGTAGCCCACCAGGCTCCTCTGTCCATGGGATTCTCCAGGTAAGAACACTGGAGTGGGTTGCCATTCCCTTCTCTAGGGGACCTTCCTGACCCAGGGGTCAAACCCAGGTCTCCTGCATTGCAGGCAGATTTTTTATCGTCTGAGCCATCAGGGAAGCCCGTTAATTGGCTATACTCCAATATAAAGTAAAAGATTTTTTAAAAATACCAAAAAAAGCAAGAAATGACTATTTTCTCTATCATCCTGCTGTTCTTCTCTGAGGCAACAAATGCAAACTGACTAGGGCCAGGCCAAGGATGACAGTGAGATGGAGAATGAGAAGCAAGATGGATTTTAAATAGAAATTGTGAGAGTCTGAATAATAACCTCCCAAAGATGTCCATGTCCCAACCTTGCCTGATGATCCAGTGGTTAAGAGTCTGTGCTTCCACTGCATGAGGCATGGAACAGATCCCTAGTCAGGGAAGTTCCCCATGCTGCATGATGTGGCCAAAAAATTAGAAATCAAAGATGTCCACGTTCCAGCACCCAGAACCTGTGAATAAACTGCCTTAGGCAAAGGTGCTTTTGCAGTGTGACTGGGTTAGGGATATTGAGACTGAGGGATTATCCTGGGTTATCTGGGTGGTCCTAATGCAATCACAGGGTTCCTGTAAGAGGGAAGCAGAAGGGTCAGGGTCAGAGGAGACAGAAGGGCAGGAGCAGAGGTCCCCGTGATGGACTTGGAAGATGGAAGCTGGGAACGCAAACCAAGAAGTGTAGGCAACCAGTGGAAGTTGGGAATAGGCAGGATGCAGATTCTTCCCTGTGGCCTCCGGAAGGAACGCAGCCCTGCCAATGCTTTGATTTTAGTCTTGTACAATCCAAGTTGACTTCTAACCTAGAGAACGGTAAGGTAGTAAATCTGTTTTGTTTAAGCCACCAAGTTAGTAGTGACTTGTTACAGCAGCAATAGGAAACGGACACTCTTTGTAACTAGTTAAAATATTATCCCACCCCATAAGCAGGCCAGGTGGGGTCAGCCGGGTCGCCTACAGTGACATCTTTGTCCTCTCTCGTCATCAGCTTCATAGAGCCCAGCTGTGGTTTGCTCCCACTGGTCTCAGCAGGCCACTCCACTCCCTCTTCCTGGATTTCTTCCCCCTGCATTCCAGCCTTCTGGACGCTCATATCTTCTTCAGACTGAAGGTCAACCTCCTTGTTTTGAAAACCCCATAGACCTACTACTTTGGCTTCTGCTTCATATCGTGGGTGAACCCTCGTTTCTGCTCCTTCTTCTAGTTCTAGCATACCTGCCGTTCCAGGAGGAGAGGTTCTTTCTGCATTCTTCAGCCCCACAATTCAGGCTGTTTTATAAGAGGGTATCCGGGTAACCATACCACATCCAGGCTTGACAGGGCAGAGAAGTCAGGGTCTCAGCCTTGATCTTTCTGGAAATCTCTAAGGCTTCACTGTCCGCTATGATAGTCACTACCCTATGTGGTTATGCACTTGAATTTCTTTATTTTTATTTATTTTTGGCCATGCCATATGGGATTTGATTTAGGTCATACCTGAATGGTCTAGTGGTTTTCCCTACTTTCTTCAATTTGAGTCTGAATTTGGCAATAAGGAGTTCATGATCTGAGCCACAGTCAGCTCCCGGCCTTGTTTTTGTTGACTGTATAGAGCTTCTCCATCTTTGGCTGCATAGAATATAATCAATCTGATTTCGGTGTTGACCATCTGGTGATGTCCACGTGTAGAGTCTTCTCTTGTGTTGTTGGAAGAGGGTGTTTGCTATGACCAGTGCATTTTCTTGGCAAAACTCTATTAGTCTTTGCCCTGCTTCATTCCGCATTCCAAGGCCAAATTTGCCTGTTACTCCAGGTGTTTCTTGACTTCCTACTTTAGCATTCCAGTCCCCTATAATGAAAAGGACATCTTTTTTGGGTGTTAGTTCTAA